>CAAKHF010008770.1:204-13902 GCA_901007745.1 Hippocampus kuda
GGGGGCTATTGCGCCAACACAACAAATTAGAGAGAATGAAGAATGCTACTGCATGAATCCTGTCATTTTTATGGGCTGCGATGATTAATTTGTTTGTTCAAATTCTCAATTAAGCTACACGGACCTGGCAGAATGGAAAGAGGAGAGCGGATGTGCCATCGTCTTGTGTTTGCAAGGGGTGGGGCCCAGGGGGTTCCTGGTCCTAGCTACTACAGTACCAGGTCACGAGGCCCTTCTGCAGACAGCTTACTCCCTTCTATGTCGGAAGGCGGATTTACAATATTACAGTGGCCTAATTAAAAATTTCTTCCTCTTATATGGCCCAGTTGAAAGAGTCGTCATGGTAGTGTCAGCAGAAAAACTCAAATAGGGGACATTTTGTGTCAATAGTTTACTTCCTGTGGCCCAAATCAGGTGCAGAGTTTATCAACTTTTCTTGTCACATGAAAAAAAATAAAATCCAGCCCAATCAAGTCAAGTCAACTGTATTTATAGAGCACTTTTAAACAGCCATCACTGCATACAAAGTGCTGTACATGGATCAATTGAACATATATAATAAACAGTAAAATCAAAGAAACACAGTTTGATCTACTGTATTTGTTCTCAAACCTTACAATGAAAAACAAACCACATACCTATTCAAAGGCATGACAGAGTGCCAGTAGGAGAGCATCCTCAGAAAACTATTTTGACTTGGATTGTACAGGGTTAAAAAGGAGAAATGGAATGAGATATCTGCCAATTCAACTGCAGCACAAGGAGACAGAATGGTTTTTCTATAGTGCTGATCAATGACACACACGCACACAAAAAAAAACAACTACTGAAAAAAATGCCGTAAAACAAAATAGTACGAAGGCCATTTAATGCGATGTACATTACACGTACATACATACGATAGAAAACAAAATGTAAGTACGGTACATTTGAGTTCCATACACAGACGGTGCTAGCTTTAAATGATGTCCTATATGAAACTCATGTTATTAATTATTTAAATTTCGATTGTTCGATCCCGGCTCCGGCCTTCCTGTGTGGTGTTTGCATGTTCTTCCAATGACTGCATGGTTTTTCTCCGGGTACTCCGGCTTCCTCCCACATTCCAAAAACATGCATGATTAATGGAACACTCACACAGGTGTGAGTGTGAGCGCGGATGGTTGTTTGTCTCTGTGTGCCCTGCGATTGGCTGGCACTCGGTTCAGGGTGTCCCCCGACTACCGACTGAAGACGCCTGGGATAGGCTCCAGCACCCACCGACCCTTGTGAGGATAAAGCAGATCAGAAAATAGATGGATGGATGGATTGTATTCTATGTGGTTAGCTTGTTTGGCAGTTAAGAATGACAAAATGTAAATAAATATAAATATCGCCCGTAGAGTGAACTTTGCGTGTGGTTTTTTTTGTAAAAAAAAAAAATATATATATATATATATATATATATATAAATAATGGCAAAAGTGTGACCTTTGAACGATTGAATGCACTTTAAATTATTTCCTATGGGACATGTTTTGAAATCGCAAGTCACAGACAGGGGTTGTGTTTGGAGGTTCCACTATATACAGTACCCTAGCAGTAGATCTGATCAGAATACATTTTTAAAGATTCAGAGGAATTTATAATTTGTGAAGCCAACATACATACTAGTACACTGTGTAAATTAAAATTAAATATTAAGACCTGTAATCCTGTCTGAAGGATTCATCTCAAAAGGCGCCGAGAGAGGATAAATGTAAATTGACATATATATTTGCCAAGCAGCTTTATAAATCACTTTGCCTTTTCCTTTCATTTGTCCAGGTCGCCTTGTCAAGGGTAATGCCCTTAAAATGTCAATTGCCAGTGTGAGTGTGCATTGCATTACACCTAAAGTACACTCTCACCCTCTACAGAAAGAAAAAAAAAATGGAGCTTGCACTCCTCGTTCTCCCCCGGAGGCCCTCTGCTCTTATTATTTGTCAGAGTGACAGATGTTTCTCACGTGTGTTGAACTTCTAGCATCGCTTTCATCACCAGGGACCACGGGATGTTCCGCGCCATCTCACAACGGAACTCTCCTTGGACCGCATCTCGCTTTTGGGAGAATGAGGACACGACACGAGGAAGTTGGTGAGATGGTCTGTAGAGGTGATGCGGGATGAGGGATGGGTGGTGGTGGGGCTGTTTGTTAAGAACACAGTGGAACCTTGACTTCACCAAATTTGCAATTCAATTCCTTCAAATCAATTTTGTCTATCGAAATGAAATGAAATACAAACAAAATTTTCCCCGCCCTTTAAAGTAGACTTCCAGTTGCAGTTTTTTTCAGGTGCTTTGGTACATTTCTCGAATTATCCTCAATCATGGATCGTCATGGATCCCCAGCGGGAAGACAGCCTCTTTCTCAAAATGTTTAGTTCATCTCTCAAAAGTAAATATCAGTGCCATCAGAATGACAAGTCCTTGTGTCATTGTGCGCAGAAAAGAATTGCTTAGTTATGATGTCAATATGACAGCGTATTCTGGAGGGACGCTCAGATGCAAACTGTGGCAAAATTTGAGATGATCTTTGTTCCGAATGGCAAATCAGAAAGTGGATTTGGAAGATTGAATGCAAGAGACCGAGCAAGATTCACATTGACGCTTTTACAGCGTGTCCTGCGATTTGTCGAAAGATCATCTTATAGTAGTACAAAAAGGAAATACAGCACTGCATAGCACACACACACACACACACACACACACACACACACACACACACACACACACACACACACACACACGACCAAAGTAAGTGTTCCCCACCTGACCCTTCATCAATGGCTTTGTATGTATAAGTAGCACAAAAGGCATCTCTTGGGATACTTTCTCAGCCAAGTTTTCACTCGTCACCGACCAATGCCAGCTCCCGAAAACAGAATACGGTAATTGTTGTAGCGTTTTTATCCTTATTATACTTTGACAAAAGAATGTCAAAGACCTTTTACGAAGACAACAATTTTAAATTGTGGGGGGAGCACATAAAAAACAACTTCGAATAGCTGTGTAGGTTAATGGATTTATGTAATTGTGTATTAGCTAAATGCTACACAAGGCATAAGTGAATAATAGCCGAGTGTGAAATGTGACATCAAGTCACACAGTGCTGATTTAATTCCTCATCTCAGTTTAAGAGACTCTGTCATTAGCGAGTAAACCTTCTCAAAATAAATTCCAATCCCAATAAATCCACCTCTGAAGGAATCTGTGCTGTTGGAAAAGTGACAGCGAGTGACCTTGAGATTTATTTTTGTCGCACCGCAAAACTGTCTCGCTCAGCAGCGAGCGACGTGCCTGTCCAGATGGTTTTGTGTGGCGACGTCTTGCTAATTGTCAGTGATGCCATCAAAGGGACGTAGCGGACCTGACAAGTTAGCTGATGAGCAATAAGAGCAGCAAGGGGGGAGTGGGGGGTGGATTAGAGCCAAAAACATGTGACAGTTATTTTGTGCAGCCCACCTATGCTTTGAAGTGATGTACATCACTGCCATTTGCTTCTTTTTGTTTGCTGTATTTCTTCTCTGGAAAACACACATGTAAACGGAGTAGATTAGCTACACACCGTACCATACATGCAGAGTGACATCATATTGATAGTTATCGGTACTTGATAACTTTATATTGTATATCCGTAAACAATTATACGTGTTTTCTTGTGTGTGTGTGTGTGTGTGTGTGTGTGTGTGTGTGTGTGTGTGTGTGTGTGTGTGTGTGTGTGTGTGTGTGTGTGTTCACTTCATGACATACAGTAACATGAATCAACCGCTCCAATTTTTTTCAACCAAAATCTTGAAATGCTGCAGGTAGGTGCATTTTAGCATAATTGTAAGTGTGTAAGTTTACAAAAAAAGTGTTGTAAACCTCGATCCATACATCCATATTTTAATGCAATTTATCATTATTAGGGTCATGGGGTGAGCTGGATCGACTCCAGTTGACTGATGGCTTCTAGACCTGGCCGCCAGCCAATCACAGGGCACCCATAGACAAACTATTCACACCTATGGGCAATTCAGAATAATAATAATAAAAGAAAAGAAATTCAAATTTTACATGTATGTTCTTGTCATGTGGAAGCCAGTCAAACAAGATGCAAATTTGATAGAAAGGCTGTGCAAAGATTTGAACTGTGAAGCAGACGTGCCAACCACTAGTGCGCCGTGCTGCCTTTCAAGACCACATGCTCAGCAAAATGTTCAATGATTAATGAAACGATGAATATTCTCATCCCAAACTGATACCCATGTGAAAGAATAATTTAAAAAAAAAACCTCACCATATTTTCCTAGAAATTGACAAATTTGACGACTGAACAGTTTCTGTTTTAAAGGAAGGAGGGGAAGGAGTTCCACCCATATAAAGGCTGAAGGTCATCAAGTCTAGACCACATCAGTGAAGTAAGACTATATGACATAGTTTATTAAATATGCCTCTGCAAAGTGTCTCGGGAGGAATAAAACACTCTGTGTTTTTGAAGCTTATCACCTGTCTAAGTGGAATTTAAAGTCAAATAGGCTGCAGCAAAGAAGACATGACGTGGCTCCCCGGTGAGTGTAAAACATGCACGACAAAACATATGACACGAGCGGGGAGACTGACACGTGCTCAAGTCCATTACAGTCATCGCCGGGATAAAGGTCACATTGGCTGCTGCTCTAAATTGGACAGGACAGCTCGGGCCATACAGCGAGTGTCAAGGGGGAGGAGGGCTGAAAGAAAATCCCCCAGATGATTTGGGACATGCACGCACTACCACACACACACACAAATCAAACACACTAACAAATGCGATATGTTTCAATCACACTTGAGATTATTCCACGCTTAATCATCACATTAAAGTTGAAATGGCAAAGTAGACAGTGTAGTTGGTAAAGTTCTGAAAGGTATTGGACTCCACTACCGACAGGTACAGTACATCCATCTCTCCATTTTCCAATCCGCTTTATCCTCACAAGGGTCGCGGGGCGTTGGAGCCTATCCCAGCTGTCTTCGGGCAGTAGGCGGGGAACACCCTGAACCGGTCGCCAGTCAAACGCAGGGCACACAGAGACGAACAACCATCCGTGATCACACTCACACCGAGGGACAATGTAGCGTGTTCAATCAGCCTGCCATGCATGTTTTTAGAATGTGGGAGGAAACCAGAGTACCCGGAGAAACCCACATAGGCACAGGGAGAACATGCAAACTCCACACAGGAAGGCTGGAGCTGGAATTGAACCTGGTACGTCTGCACTGTGAAGTCGATGCACTAACCACTCGTTCACTGGGCCGCTGGTACAGTACATATGAGTTCCTACTGTACTGTGTATTGCATGCAGTTCATTATCTTGTTCCTATGTGGTCCAGCTGGGCACAGCCCATAAAAGGTAACGTGGATCCCCTTTGCCATGGGTTCTTCAAACGTGGGAGGAGCCAAAGAGGTCGGGTGCAATGTGAGCTGGGCGGTGGCCGAAGGCAGGGACCTTGGCGGTCTGATCCCCGGCAACAGAAGCTGGCTCGAGGGATGTGGAACCAGGTATGGACATACCGGTACTTTATTGCCGGGGACCCTCCATCGTCCGGTGGAGAGGTGGGTCCTCACTGTTGTTGTGTTATCATCAAACTTGCAGCCACATGTCTTGGACACTCAAGGCAGTCACTGATGCAAAACCTCAGGCTTGAACAGAGTTTGGTGAGGACATGGAAAGTGAACTTATAGATGGCTTCTAGGAAATTCTGGTCCACCATCCGGTTTCTTAGTAGGGGGATGTCGTGAATCATCAAAACCTTCTATAGTGGAGATGCGGTGCTGGTGACCTCAGTGGGGAGAATACTTTAAAGACCTTCCCAATTCCACCGACTCAACTTTCTATGAGGAAGCAGAGTCTGGGATCTCTGAGGGTGAAATCACCAAGGTGGTTAAAAAGCTTCTTGGTAGCAAGATTAATGAGATCCGTTCAGTGTGTCCAAAGGTTATGGATGCTGTTGGGCATGTATGTGCAGAGAGGTTAAAATTGCAGAACTTGATTTTTTTCTTTTCAGACCAGAATGAGTCAGGAAGGACATCTCGGATGACAGCTGATTGTCAGATAATTCGTCTTTTTCATGCCATTTGTTCAAGTGCAGTTTTTTTAGACGTTCTCAATATTGCTTTGTATGCTCGTTCTCAGTTCTTGATTCTCCGCTTTTCATAAGTAGTTTGCCTGTGTTTATTATTACTCTCGGTTTTGGTATTTTCACGATTGGGTCATCTTGTCCTTTGGTGGCAAGCTATTTTTGTTTGTATTTTTCCCTTTGCCTTATGCATGAGCTTTTGGTTTCTCTCATTTTCTCCTGGTGTGTCTACCAGCTTCATTATTTGTACTTTGTCGGCTGCGAGCCACTTTTTGCTGTAAATAAATATTTTTTTGGCTACCTTCATCTCGGTTTACTTTTCTAGAGTCCGATTCTCCTCCAGAACCGTAACAGAAAAGCAAAGATTAAGGAAAGGCTGCGTGGTGCATAGTAAGAAGTGAGAGGAGCAGGATAAATATCAGATGAAGACCAAGTTAAAATAATAACGTGCTGGATAGGGATGATGGCGCTCTGGAGCACGTTTAGAAGAAGCTCTTTGGCGATTTGGCTCCCTGGAGGTTCTTGGAAGCTGTTCGTTGCCTGCTTGCATGGAAAGACAACATCACCTGCAACCATGCAATGTAAATCCCACCATAATGGAACAAATTTGAAGGTGTTTTAAATAGAAATAGATACAAACAACACTGACCAATGAGTACAGAGGCGCCTGGAATGCACTGGATAATCGCCATCTGTAAATCATGAAAAATCTTCTTGAGGCGACATCAATTACGACACACCCGTGACGATTAATTGAGACACAGCGTCTGTTCGAGTGGAGCCCTCTGTTTGAGGAAATGTGGTTATTTGCATGTTTTTTGTTTTTTTTAATGATACATTTAAGCACACGTTACAGGACAATCAAAGTATGACACCAGGGCAGTTGCAGAGCAGATAAACAAACCACCTATATAAGACAAAACTAAACAAAGGAAGGTGGGTGGTGATAAAGTTCTGCATTTTTTTCATTTGATTATTAATCTGAAGAGAGAGAGAGAGCGACAGACAGATAGATAGTCTTTGAACTTTTATTTTTAGTCATTGTGTGTGCACAAAGTGTTGCAATAATACAGCAATTGCTCAACTTTTTTCCCCCCAACTTTTCATTACAGCAAAAAACAAAAACAATATTTTCAGGTTTATTTGTGGCAAAATAAACGCGAGACAAAGAAAACTCCAGAAGTCTCGAAGAAGAGAAGTGAGCACAGGAGCAAACTCTTTGCTCTGAGATCCAAAGGGAAACGACTTGAAAGGAAAGAAGCAAATGACTGCGATGCCTCATTAGGTGGGTTTTATTTGACCGTGGCCAATTAGAGCGCATCTGTAATTTAAAACAGTCAACCTAAAAAAGACTCAACAAAGAGCACATTTCTCTCGTGGGAATGAACCCCTTTTCCCTTGTTTCATTCACTGTGTTTTTTTTATTTTTTGCAATCTCACAGTGCCGTTTTTCTACATAAATAAGACTCTTACATATGCATAGCATAAGTCTTAAAGTTGACAGGCGTGCTATGGGGTCTTGATGTTTTCACATACCTATTTTGGTTGGCTCAAGTTGTGTACTTCAAACTTTAGCCAAGATAGAATCAGTGTATCACTAAAAATAATTATAAATATATATATAGATATATATTTAATGATGAATTATAATAAATTATCACAACAGTGGCAGATCACCATGAACTGTTTCGAGATGCTGGTGAACTGTTAAAAAATAAAAATAAAAATCCCACAGGAAGTAAATAAAAATAATCTTTGCTGGGCTTAAACTGCCATGATCATAAATCCATTTTTACCCATAAAGGAAATGTTTTAAGCACCATCTCTAACTGCCATGTATGTTTTAAAGCAATTTCATTGCATTCATGTTGACACATAAAAGCAATAAAATGCAAAGGTGCGCTGCATCGCCGATGCACCCGACACATCAGCATTCTTCATTGCCATGCATGTGAAAAAAGAACTAAAGCACAGCTAACAGTATAATACTTTAGTATCCTGACATATGGTTTGGAGTTAGACCGTACTGATTTACAGACGCTCCCCGACTTACGAACATCCGAGTTACGAACAACGGTACATACGAACATTTTTACGGGTATGTCGAAAAAGAAAAGAAAAAGTTAGATTTTGTATTGCGCGCCTTTTTCCGAGTACAGGTACTGTAGTGCTTCTTTCCGCCGCTAATACCGTCGTGAGGCGCTGTGAGAGCTCGCCCAGCATCCACCCCGAATCCGGCTTCCTTGCCCAGTTGTTAAATATCTCGTGCAACCATTATTCAATATGGTTGGTGAAAAGCGAAAGGCTTCTAGTGAGAGTGGAAGTGTAAAGAAGAGGCAAGCCATTTCATTTCAAATGAAAGTGGCAATAATAAAGTAGCTTGATGCGGGTGAGACAATAGCACTGAAGCAACTTACCAACGAATTCACCTTACGAACGATCATTCGGAACGTATCTCGTTCGTAAGTTGGGGAGCGTCTGTACACTGTTAGGAGGTTACAACTGACAAGCAATAAACTAACTTGCACAGCGGCATAAGAATGCGCCGCCAAGCGGCATACGAAGGCATGCGCAGTTACCACCATGCTGACTGTTTTTCATTGGATGGCTTCATAGTTATGGCCTAGTAGTGTTTTCATGCAAATAATTACTGTAGTAATGACTTCACAACAGCAATCGGGGAGGTTCGTGATCGATTACGGCATGTTCTGATAAGGTTGTGTCGTGCAGTAAACAATGAAAAATGGACATGTGATGATGGAGTTCAAAACTTCTGCTGTGACTTCAGCATTAATTCTTCAGGTTCCGCTGTCTAAATACATACGAAATTTTTATGCTGCGAAACGTCTGAACAGGAAAATGTTGCCTCTTGTTACGAAAGAAATTTCAAGATACGAAAGGTCAAAATACAGTATGGCGTAGCCTTATGTCTGAATTTTGGAGTGGCGGGGGGGGGGGGCTTGGAACGAATTAGGGCATTTACATGGAAAACATGTCTCTACTTACAAAATTTTCTAGTTCAGAAATTTCTTCCACAACCAATTAATTTCGTAAGTAGAGGTACCACTGTAGATTGTGCATGGTGGCTTGCATGCTAGGCTTTTCCAAAAATCCTGTGTGGAGATGGTGAAAGTTCCAGAAGGAAAAAAAAATGTACCGATTGCATGCAGCATACGGCGCCCCCATACCCCAAATGTGAAGAAAATTGAAGGGGTCTGAGCTCTTTGAAGACACCGCCGTAACACCTGTACGGCTTATCCTAGTTGTTAAGAATCGGAAAAAAAAAATTGTGCAATATGCATCACCAAATGTTGGCATAATGAGCCATCTGCATGTGTGAGGTCCCTTCCTCGGTGATGCCAAGAACGACGCCATCTGTGAAGCCGCTACCAGCTGTTTTCTTTCTTATTACGTGTTTATTAAAAGCTGAACTTGTCCTCTCCAGGAGGAGGGGAGGGGGGAAACGTGGGGGGGCCTACATCGTCACTGGAATCAGACCCACGCACACTTTGCTACATAAAACAGTTTCAGCAGAACAGAGGGAGTGCTAATTAAATAGTGCGTCTTTCTCTTCGGAGGCTAGCAGCAAATTAAGAGAACAAACAAGAGATGAAGTGGCTGCAAAGCAACAAACATGAAAGCATTGCGAGTGACTCTAACCCAGCCTGACGGCAAATAAATAAATAAGCCATGCCCCAAAGCCCCACCTTCACTTAGCCCTGTGGGCTGGATTTTCAAAATACAAGCCCAAAAAATGAAAATCTCTCAGCGGCGCTTTAACTCGTCCTTCCCCGCGCATTGTTGTCAATTTTCAAAACCTATTAGCAAGCGATCGAACGACCGCAATTGAGCATTTATGCACAGCAGGCAACCTGCATCCTTCCCGTCAAGATCCCGTCCCGTCTGGCGTAATGGGGGCTGACACAAGTGCAGACCACCCTCTGCAGCTGTCAACAGATTTCAGGAGCTCAAAGGAAGACGCGTCAGGCAAACGTCCCGTACCGAGTGATGGACACCGAGAAGGAGCGCTGGAAACGTCCATCAGCATGCGCGGCCGTGTGCTCAAGCAGACAGGTCGGGTCGGGATAGACGCTGACAAACCCAACATGGACCCACAGTCCGGGCGTACTAAATACAATGCGGAGCGACAACTGACAGGCTGCTGGCATGACAGCTTCTGGACGGACACGGTATTCCTCAATTCACTTGAACCCCACACGCAGTGCTTGCCTGAGTTTGACCCTGGGTTGGCAATAATGGCCCAGCACAGTCAATAATTTTGTTCATAATTTTGAGAGAGGATCTTAATCATGTGTCATCTGTCCAGAAGCACAGGTCACAAACTCCACTCCTCGAGGCCCGACATCGTCCATGTTTTAGATTTTCTTTCCTTGTCTAACACATCTGATTCAAATGATCAGGATCATTCTCAGGCTCCTGCATAGCTTGCACACTCAGGCAATGACCGCCACTGCCACCTACTGTAATGCATTTGCAATTACACTTTATTTTAATATGGCAAAAAAAAAAGCATGTTTGCTGCAGTCAATGGGAGGCCCACTTCAGTATTTCAGAAGAACTGCCCTAACCCTAAACCTAACCCACATATTAAAGACATCTTTTGACATTTCTTTCATCTCCTGAGTTAACTTCCAAACCAGATGAACATGAAGCAAAGCTTGTTTCTTGTCTTCCAGGAAGTCACCTGCTGGCGATCATGAGAAATGCGGTGATTCTGAATGTTTGCTTCTCTTTGTTTGAGGCACTAGATACACCCTCTGTGGTGAGTGCGTTCTCTGCTCAGTTCAGTGCTCAATAAAACAAAACAAAAGGCCCTCCAATTTCGTTGCTGTACAAACAATTACCTAGCATGGATTTGCAACCTTATTGGATTCAGTGGAATGTTTGAAATAAATCATTAAAGGCGCTGACAGGGCATTTATCTTCACTCGTGCTTTAATGCGCTGTGCACAACCGTGTGTGCGTCTGCGTGTGTGCGTCTGCGTGTGTTGCGTGTGTCAATCCTCCCGTGGAGCCATGTTCTCAAAAGCTCTTCATTCTGAAATCAAGCATGAATAATTAAGCGTTTTCACAAGGCTGCTTTAACGATACATTACACGAGAGGAAATAGGTCAAGCAGCAGTGTGAGTGCGATAGCTGGCGTGGTTTTTTTTTTTTTTTTTTTTTTTTGGGCTTCAATCCATGGCCAACAATAGACGAACAATACACACCTTTGATGGCTTCACTCACTTAAATGCAGATATGATCAGATGGGTTATATCTGGGTCACCGGGACATCCTGCATTTACCCTGACCTTTTTCTCTGCATCTGTGTTGAAGAGATTCTGTTGACTGGCAATATCAATTTTCGATAATTACATATTATACAATGCAACCACTTAAGATGGGTACACATTTACAGACAGTAAGGTCAAATGTAAACATTTTATCCCCTTCTGATCAAAGTAAAAAAGGCATGATTACCAGGCCACCGGACGTTGCGTGATGCAGCTGAACCCGACTTTAATTGGACCATCGCAAAAAAATAAGAGTTGGCAATTTACACATGCACAGTCAGTGCATGTTTTTGGAATGTGGGAGGAAACCAGAGTACCCAGAGAAAACCCACGCAGGCACGGGCAGAACATGCAAACTCCACGCGCTAACCAGTCGATCACCGTGATGCCTTACGCACACACAAAAATAAATTAAAAAAACATTATATACAGTGATCCCTCGCTATTTTGCCGTTTGATTATCGTGGCTTCAGTGCATCGCAGATTTTTATAAACATATTCATAAAAAATAAAAAAAATAAATTGAAGTCTGCAAAAAGTCCACAAACGGTTCACGAGAAGCAGCAAAAGTCAGCAAAACAACAGCGAGACACATAGAGAAACATATACAGTACTACATGTATATGTTGACTGTATTTTGTTATTCATACACTAACCTAACTTATACATGTTTAAATCTATTAGTATACAGCATTACGTAATGTTTATTACTACAAAACTCACTTCTACATGCATGTATGCCATTAAATTTGGCCTTATAAATATTTTTTATACTCACACATGTCCATGTACCTATATGGGGGGGTCGCTACTTCGCGGATTTTCGTTTATCGCGGGTGGTTTTGGTTCCCACTAACCGCGATAAACAAAGGCATTACTATATACAGTATATTATACAATATATACACACACACACACACACACACACACACATACACACATACAAAACACAGTATAAAGTACAAAGTAAAAGTCTGGGGGGTGGGGAAGGGGGGGGGTAACGTCAGGTTCTGAGTGATGTTGGAGAAAAAGGTTCAGATGATCTCCGTCATCTGTTACATTCAGCCCTGAGGACAGAACACGGCGTGTAGCCACAAAGCTGCTTTTACTGCTTTCAACAGCAGCGACTCGCACGTCAACTCAATCCACTTCGCCTGCACTCAAATTCAATGTGCTCTTTTTGTACCAACGCGGATCTCTGACCCCTCTGCTTGCTCAATGCCTCCCAGAAAAGAACCTTTGAGCAAAAAAGTGTCGTGAGTGTTATTTAATCACACAACATCCATTTGTACATCTTCATACGAGACAAGAAAAAAAAACACAGTAGTACCTTCAGAAAATCTCAGGAGACACGAGTAACTTCTGGAAGGACACCGAAACGCACAAAATAGTAACTTGGTATGCAAGGCAATGGCAACTAGCAAAGAGCCATATCGCTGCATCCATGTGCCATTTGTCCAAATACAAAATACTGATCAACATTGCTGATCAAAGTCCAAGGAAATGCCACACAAAGGAAAACCCACGCAGGAAACAAGCAAACAATACAGGATATGACAAAAATCACGTGAGACCAAAACTGGACCGGACTTTGATGTCAGGCAGACATCAAATTGTGAGATGCATCGGGCGCATGTCCAAGGGCACGCACTCGTTGCGCCGGCGCGCCCGCCATGTTGCAGAGAAGTCTGTCAAATTGGCAAACAGGCGCAGCCAATGTTCGACTGGCACGAAACTCATCGTAGGCTAGCATTTTGTCATACGCCATCGACGAAAATAGAGCCCAGAGAGTTTCTCCTTTGACATTTGCTCAACAGACTTTTAAGGCCTTGCGAGATCTGCTGCATCCCGATTGCAGAGAAGGTTTTGTACAACCAGTGTCTAAATATTCACATTCATGGAGTGTGAAATTGCCCTGACCTGCAGTTGTGTTGGACTTTTCCTCATCCGGGGTGGAAGCGCAAACGAGAATTTCCTTTCGTGTCAAGTCTCATTTGGGGAATCCTATTGTTATCTGTTATGACCACACATCCAAGAAGGACATCAATCTGCTGTCACCATCTGCACTGCTGCCAAAACTCTGAATCTCAAAGGAGTTGTGGAGATGTGGGCACCAGCAGTAAAATTTGGAAGTGATAAAGTGTGTGTGTGTGTGTGTGTGTGTGTGTGTGTGTGTGTGTGTGTGTGTGTGTGTGTGTGTGTGTGTGTGTGTGTGGGGGGTGGGGTGGAGGTGGGGGGGGGGGTGTGGGTGGGGGGGTGGGTGGGTGGGGGTGATTGG
>CAAKHF010008771.1:0-11054 GCA_901007745.1 Hippocampus kuda
CCCCAATAACCCCCCCCCCCCCCCCCCCACCACCACCATCTCTCCTCCCCTTAAACCTCGTCCCACTGATCTCTGCTTTCCTTCCTCACTCGCCCTCCCTCAGCTCTTGTTTTTTTTTTTTTCCTCCCTGGCACAATAAGCAACACAAGCGTCCCCCGCTCGAGTTTTAATGGTGCGTATGAATATCCATGAGGCGGCTGACATCACTGTTCTGCGGGTGAGAGGAGACATTAGAAGACCGAGGGGACGCAACGCTAATAATGACACAAATAAACGCCTCCCTCAAGTAGACGCCTCCAATTTCCTACTTTTTCAGCTTCTCGTTCAAACTCCTGGATCGGCTTTCCACAATTTCACACCAGTGCCGTCCCGTCTCTGTTAAACTCCACATACTGCAGTTGAAGTTGGGGAAAAAGCTAACGAGGCGACCCCAAATTCCCTCACCTGCTCAAAAGTTCCCACATATCCTTAATCGTCCAAAGGTCCCTCAACTCCAGAGCGAAAAGTGAAAAAGCCAGGTGACAAACTGGCTTTGGTATCCCCAAATGTCCTCAATTGCCCTCAAATATGTCCATAGATGTCCCCATTTGGCATCTACACCTTTCACATTGACTAGTAAAACGTTCAAAAGCAGTAAAAAAAGGATGATGTCCTCAAATGTCAGCAATTCTCTGCGCATATCCTCAAACATTCCCATCGGTCCCCGTTCTGTATAATCAGAGCAGCGGCGCGGGAACCTCCAATGTCCCTGCATGTCCTCAAATGTCCACACCTAGTCCACACATGTCTCCACATCCCCTCAAATGAACCCAAATGTCCAAAGTCTGTTTCACAACGACAACCACAGCAAGTAAATAAGCCCAAGACCTCCACAATGCAGACAGCACATCCAATTCGCATTCTATGGAAAGCTTGAAATAAATAATTTACATTTACATGAAGTTATTACAGCAGCCTCTTCGGGGTAGAAATATACTTATATTTTTATGTATACGTTTTTTTACTGTACATGGATGGACAAATGCGATGTCTCCCAGCCAACCAGGAAAGAAATCGAATTCTATTAGCGCACGCATATAATTCGGGTTCATGTTAACAAAACCCTTTGAGATGACACACCAGACGTGATGCACTTTTTTATTAATGCATTTTTTTAAAATCAGTTTGTTTCCCTTGCAGCCAATTATCAGTGCTTATGTTATATGTCAAGATTCCAGCTCGCAGTTTAACTTTAATTGCACTGACAACATAAAACATATAGCGTGTGTGTATGTGTGTGTGTGTGTGTGTGTGTGTGTGCGTGTGTGTGTTTTGTGTGTGCGGTGGTTTATACAGCATAGTGTTTATTTTGTTGCTATTTGTATGAGTGTACATAGAAGGAGGCATTTTTTTCCCAATATTTTCCTGTTTGGCAAGACACAGTTAGCCTTGGAGTGTGCGCGAGTGAGCGTGTGTAAAAGACAGTCGCTATAGCACCGAGGGTAGCGAGGCGCTTTGTTAAAAACCCCTTTGGTCTGCGAGGTCACGGCCCTGAATTTTTTTTTTTTTTTTTTACCGTTTGTGAGGGTTCTCGCTTCAATGCGTGCACACATACACACACCTTTTAAGTTGGGGGGGGGGCAACTTTCTTACACTTTTCTGCCATTTTGAATAAGGCTGTTATTCTTCCTTCGGGTGAGACGTTCCAAGAAGCAGTGATATCCAAACCAGGTTTGAATCCAGATTCGGCAGCAATGTAAATGCAGTATTGGAAAAACTAGTTGAGATATTTCTGTGTGTCAAACGGCATCAGAATAAGTCAGGGCTGAGCTTTGCCACCATTATGCTTTTATTTTTTATTTTTTCAATGCAGGCAACTGCCAAAATGTACTTCATGTCTGTATTTTCACTCCTTTATGTCCAAATAATTGGTGCATGTGCACCCTACTGTATAGATCTACTCGAGACAATGTGCTGGAGTGAGGAGAGCTCGTAGTAATCTACCTTGGCCTTGGCACTTCTTGGCACTCATTGAGGAAGATTGATGGCTCTCCAGGCACAATGGCTGCAGGAGACAAAGATGGAGGCCGAGGGAGGATTTACAAGAAGGAAGGCGCGGAAAAAGAGCAATAGAGTGTCAGTGAATGATCGTCGTAAAAGATGGAGAAATTAGAGAGTAAATGTCACCGTGTGGAGGAGCCGATGTGATTGCTTCCTCCGCTTTTCGCTGGCGCGGAATACTTGGCGTGTCGACTGAGATGGAGGCGAGATTATAAGAAATGTCAGTTGTTTGTCATCAGCACGCAAATAATTCAGAATCACATTTGGACATTTAATCTGGTACGCTGTCGGAATGGTTTTATGGTGTAAAAAAAAAACGCCATCGCAGGGCTTCCGTCGTCAAACATTCAGCTGGAAATTGACTTAATTTTTTTTTTTTTTTTGGAAAACTCAGCTCTCAAAGTCTGTTACACTTAACTACTTGAAATTTGGTGAGCAGGTTTAAGGGTCATTTTGACCTTTTCCACTGGTAGAGATTTTGTCTGACTACATACCAACTGGCTCCCAAATTTGTACTTCATTAACAATTGGACGATGCTAATTTGCAACGGATTTGAGTTTTTATCTTTGCATTGTGCCGAGTTTTGCGGTGAAGCTTGATGACTTGCCATGAAACATGAAATACCAATATTAACTCAGGTAATGAGTATTTGAAAATTCAGCCTTTGATGCCAGTTTAATTCACCAACATGACATTTGGTAGGGATGCCTATCTTAGAGAGACACCCCCCCCCAAAAAAAAAAAAAATCAAGCAATGCCTAATAAGACACCGGAAGTCTGTCACATTAGTTAATGGATTTGCCATTGTTGACACATTTTGGCCATTTCTGGGAGTCCGTGTGTGTGCGTGTGTGTGCGTGTGTGTACGTGTGTGTGTGTACGTGTGTGTGTGTGTGTGTGTGTGTGTGTGTGTGTGAGAGCTTAATGCGCTGCATTAAAGGCCCGCAGAGATCTCGCCATAAAGCTGTCTGCCCGAGCGGACCCGCGGCGACGATCGAAGCGTCAAAATCATTTAAGCCCAATTCCCTTTCACGTCGGAGCTGCTTCCAAATAAGTGCCAAACACACTAAACCAAACGGTCCTGAAGCTTTGCATTTGGCCCAATGTCTCCAAAATGCTCGTATTAAAACACATAAAGTAGTCATTTATTTTAAAAGCAGGCCATAACGGTCAAAATGGAGATCTACGCAGTGTGTTTGTGTGGTAAACACACACACACACACACACACACACACACACACACACACACACACACACACACACTTTGTATTCCCAACCAGTGCTCCTCTCTGAGAGTGAATAAATGTCATTTCTAAACTTACGCGTGTTTACACGCACATGCCAAAGAAATGTCAATCAGATGCCAGAAATGTCAAAAAGCTAGCCAGTCAGGCTCTGCTGTGTGCGCGTGCGTGCGTGTGTGAGAAAGAGTGACAGAAGCCTCATCAGTACCTGCATTAAATATGCGATTGGCACTGGTTTTGCATTTAGACGCGCAACAAGCTGCTCCATGACCCAAAGAAAGTATCATCTATTAAATGAGTCTTGAAAGTCAATTGTGACCTAGTAACTAGTGTGACATGTTCACGTTACCCTGACAAGTGTTTTGTTCAAATACCTACGCAACAATGATTTTTTTTTTCTGTTCTCATGAGCAGTGGTACATTGAGATTGTAAGTTTAATTTCTTATGTGATCATGACCCTAACTCAACACAGGTGCTTCTCAAATCATCATTCCCCCATTGAAATCAATGGAATTGCCAGTAATCTATTCCAACCTCCGCAGGAAAATGCGACAAAACTTTTTGGAATGTTTTTTTTTTAATAAGGAAAATAGCACTAAAATGTTTACTTCATAAAACCTATTGTGATACCATCATTAAAGAGAATCTAAACATTGAAACGGTTATTGATATTTAAATAACTGCGACTCCTGCTGGTGTGCGTGACTTGGCCACCGGGGGCAGTAATATGCTAATTAAGCCTTTGAATGTCGTTGTCTTTCTATGCGTTAACACCATGTTTGTGTTCAAATATTCATTCTTTGAAGTGTGAAAATAACGGAATGCTTGTTTGTCTGTATTTGCCCCGCAATTGTTTGGATGGACCCTGCCTCATGTCAGCTGGGCAGGTTCCAGCGCACCCGTGACCCGAGTCAGGTTAAGCGATGTAGAAGACGAATGGATGAAAAAGCAGCAGCGGTCACGCTCCATGTCCAAAACAGTTCTTTCCCCTCGCCAAACAGATGCAACGTTGCCGTCTGGTCCGCCCACAATCGCTCTCAACTCGCCAAGAAGCCTCGGTGGCAGACGCAGGGGAAAGATCGGACGGAGAGTCCAGCTGGTCCGACGGCGGAGTCAGCCAGCGGAACAGATGTGCGAGCGACTTTGATGTAGGTAAGGCTTCTTCTGGTCGTAGTCAGTCATCGCACATTTTAATGAAGGCTCCGGAGCAGGTGAAGTTGCTGAGAGCTTCTGAGTTACGCACATACAGTACATGCTGAGAGTTGACGAAAACCCTAACGTGGAATTAAAATACAACCCAAAACTCCTACCAACAGCCGAGAAAAATGTTTGACCGAGATCTGAACTGAACCGATCAGAGACAAAGATCAATGTGGATGCAACAGTTGGGCAGAGTTGGGAGGAGCAGTTGAAAGCTATCATGACACGGTGTAGAAATCAATCAAAAACGAGATGCAGTATGACAGGAATCACGGTTGCTCCGGTTTGTTTTGCAACTTCATCGCCGGCAGAGAGAGAGTGTTCCGGCGATGAAGTTGAGAAAGTGTTGAAAGATACACACAAATGATGTTTGAAGTGAGAAGAAGAGTGAAGGTGACAGATGATGTCGGGGCGACCCGCGGCAGGATCACGACCAAAGTGACAGCAAACCAGTTTTTTCCCCGCCGTCTTTTCAACTGTCACTTAAGTGCAAGCGTCACCATCAAGAACGCTTTGTGGAAGAACAAAAAGGTTGTTTTGCCAGACGAGGTGAAACATCCCCCCCCAACAATCGTATCCCTCTACCCTATCTATCTCATCTATGTATCTATCTCTAGACATAATCGATCTCTCCTCGAACCTTTCTGTGCATCCTGACATGACGCATACCGATCCAATTTTGTGTCCATTGGTGAAACTGGTGTCAGAGGCTCCGTTTTCAGACTTTCCATTGACAGGAGGAGATTCTCTCAAAATGGTGAACCTTCGGTTCAATTTTGGACAATTCCGTGTCGATGTGTGAAACTGGTTGCGCGGGCTCCTTCTAAACTTTCCAGGGGGCGCGACGAAGGAATTTAACCCAAAATGGCTGACTTCCTGTTTCAATTTATAAGGTTGTGATAGACACGTCCACTCAATTCTGTGTCGGTCTGCAAAAGTGGCGCCTGGGGGCTTATTTTGTCCAATTTCCTATGGGATGGTCATGAGGAAATTTGCCCCAAATGGTCCCATCGATGAAAAATGGCGAATTTGTATTTCATTTCTGGCTCGTGCAACACATTCATGTCGCGATTGATAAATCTGGTGTTGGAGGCAGATTATTATATTACAGTGTACCAAATTCTAGGTTTTATCGGTAGTACCAGATACAGATTTTTTTGTACGTGACTTTCCTTTATTCTCACGGTAGATTAAAATCAGGCTCCAAACTTTCATAACCTGAACAGGATGCATGACTTGATTCCTAGGTAAAGGCCACATGTCCATACCGGGCAGAGCTGGAGGCGACCAAGGCGAGCCAGGAATTGTTTTTAGACCGCACTCCGCGCAACATCGTCGTTTGTAATTAAAATGCAAATTGAACAACCTTGTTTTGAATCTCGGGAGGGTGGGAGGAAGGCTTGCGTCTATGTCGCCTGTCTGGCCAAATCGATTTTCAAACCACACGCTGAAATCAATTTGAAAATTTACACTCCGCCCACACAAATAGAAAAAGGTGGCGTACAAGAGAGTCGAAACATTCTGATGAGTTTGAAGAGCTCACAGCATTTACTCGTTGCCTCAAAGCAATTATTGACACTTGGAAAAAAAAAACACACACACACAATCTGACAACGTCCAACTGTTACAACTTGATCCTTGTAGAGCAAGCAAACAAACTTCAAGCTTCAATTTCCTAACAATGTGTGTGCGCGCGTGTGTGTGTGTGTGTGTGTGTGTGCGCGTCCTTCAGCATGACATTGTCGTGCAACACATCTCCAGCTCAATTATCTCCATCCAGCGGATTTCAAACACGTTGAGCAGGGGGGAGCATGGCGCTCGCTAATTAGCCCGCCATCGGGACAACAAAGTCTCCCTTTAGCTCCCCCTTGACGCCTCGCCTCATGCAAAAGTGTATGTGCGTGCGCGCGTGTGAGTGTGTGTGTGCATGTGTCAGTCAACACCTTCGGTTGTCAACAGGTTGGTGCAAAACTGAGCGTTTTATAGGTGCTTGCGTTAAGGAGGGACTTGGGTTTTTTTTTTTTTTTAGAACTACATGAAGACCAGTTTCAAAACAACATCAAATTATAACAGGGAAATGTTTCAAGTGCCAATGCCTGAGTTTGAATGAGAGGCCATCGATTATGTTTGAAACGGCCTTCTGTTGGCTAGACAGGTTGATCATAACAGAACGTACGAAAAAGTCTCAAGGATCCGTGCCTGAAATTGAACAATAAGGAGCCATTTTGTTTTTTAAGAGACCATTTTGCATGAAGTCTCTTAGACGTGCTCCCCCCGAAACCAGTTTTTCCCTATCAGCAAGAAATTTGGTGAGCAGGTCGATCAAAACAGGACTAATGACAATCTTTCGAGGAACATTTCGAAAGTCGGATAATTCTGACATTCTGTGCAAATTCCCTGGACAATTAGGAAAAAAAAAAGTCCCCCACATTATCGATAAACATGAAATTGGGGTACACGTGTCTCACGAGAGGAAGCACAAAAACATCTGAAGCACGCACGCATCAAACTAAACAGGAAGTGTGGCATTTTTGTCGCAACTTGAGTTGCTGCCTGTGGAAAGCTTGAAAAAAATCTGCCCTCGCACTTATTTGACCAACGGACATAAAATTGGGTGAATATGTCTATCGTAACAGCACCCATGAAAAAGTCTCAAGGACTTTTACACAAAAAATGAACAGCAAGTCCAACAATTGGGTTATGTATTAGTGCCCTTCGAAAGACACCACTTGAATGGACTTCAAAATAACCAGTTGCACAAAAAAAAAAAAAAACCCTCAAGGACCCATGCTTGAAATTGAATAGGAAGTCATCCATTTTAGTCTAACGCAGCCAGTTTGGGACAAATTCCAGAGCTCCGACGAGGGAATTTCACCCATCGCAAATGGGGAGAGCGGACAGATGGCCGACACTCGCTTGCAAATCTGGGCAATCATTTTAAAAGTCCTTCCACGCTCTTAATCTGACAGCGCCTTGCGGGAGTACAAGGAGCACTGTGGCTGCGCAGGCCGCCTTGCTTGGCCGTTGCTCTTTTCAGCAGCGGGAGGAACGGGAGAAGAAGATTTGCCAGGAGAAACTCGCCGCGCTAATAAGTTCACTTCTCTCCACTGGTTGCACTCCTGTACGACAAGGGCGGCTCCCGCGTGTGCCCCCGACGTCACTCCGCTTCCCAATTACCACCTTGCATTCACGCACGCGTGCACGCACACACTTACCTCGGTGGAAGCGTTTAAAATGGTCCCCATTAAATTGCTAAAAGCTTCTTTTTCCACTCACCTTTTCCATATTTTCGAACACGTGGCGTACATGGCAACACTTTATACACGCTGGGCGGCAAATGAGGCGTCTCGCTGGGAAAAGTGTCAAAGCAGGGCAAAAAAAACCCAGCGAAACAACCTAAGAGACAGAGGACGGTTTGTGGTGCTGAAGAACTAATGATTCACTGCGCAAGAATAGTCGGTAATTATGCGTAGTTAAAAAAGCGAAAGTAAATTCCCTGGGTGTTTAGTATCCTTCTGTGGGGGGGGGGGTGGTGGTGTCTTTTGGAGAACACTCTTTTTAATTGTATACATTGCATGCAAATGCAGAATATGAAAACCTCATTTCTTATTCTTTTGAGTTATGTGTGAAGGAGTTTTAGGGCCAGACTGAAAAAGAAAAAAAAAAATTTGACTTTGAGATTTGCGTAATTGAAATTGGACATTTTGTCGATAAGTCATATATTTCAAGAAAAAAACAAGTATATTTAAGAATTGTTTTTTCCCAAACAAATTTTTAGAAAACGTTGCATATGCTATAGAATTTTTGTTGTATTTTTGAGAAAAAAAAGTTTACATCAAGAAAAAAAGTCATATTATTAAAGGGGAACTCAACCCCAAAATTTTCTTGACAACATGTTCTCTGCAGCCCCACTCGTCTTAACACGGCATTCTGATAAATATTACGTTTCAAGAAGAAAAAAAGAAACGTGATCATTTTTGAGAAAAAGGATTTCAGACATGTGAGCAAAAGGTCATATTTTTAAGAAAATAAGTTGAGAGCTTTTGAAATAAAAGCCAGAGAGTTGAGAGAAAAAAAAACAATTTCAGGCAAATGAGACAAAAAGTGTACAAGCAAAAATGTCATATTTATAAGAACATTGGATATTATCGAGTTTAAAAAAAGTTGCATGTTTTTGGGACAAGGCAAAAAAAAATTCATTTTGGTGGAAAAAAAAAGTCTGATACTTTCGAGACAAAAATGTAGATAGTTGCAACAACAACAAAAAAAACGGGGAAAAAGAAAAAAATCACAATAAAATGTGAGCGTTTTTATCTAAAAGGCACACTATTCATAACGGGAAATAGCTAAAAAAAACACGCGTGTGTTATCCTGGAAAGCCTTTCTGCTTTCTGTTAAGGTCATGCATGTACTGCAGTGTCGGCGAGGTCATCAGATGGCTTCTTCTGCTTATGTCTCAGAGCAGGAAATGCCAGACTGATAAAACTGCACTATAAACACACGCACACACACACACACACACACACACACACACACACACACACACACACACACACACACGGGCACGCGGCGGCAGTGACATTAAGCGTCGCCGCAGTGAATCTGGGAGCATCGGGGGCTCAAGTGACCCCCGACGTGCCTCCTTCCTATAACTCATCCGCTCGTCTTCCTCGCCGGTGGCATTATCAAACCGGAGGCTTCTCCCCGCCGCCTCTTTTGCCATTTTCGAGGGGGCTCGCCTTGGCGCGCGCACACCTTTTGTCTAATTGGCCGTGGTAATCACTCCTTAACCCTTTAAAGGGCAGGCAGTGAGAAACGCTTTGTCGTTTACTCGCATCATTTCTTTACAACACATGAATTGCCTTTTTTTCTGGGGGGGGGGCTCAATATTGATAAGAACTCATCACCAATTTTGGTAGACTGTATTCTAGGGGTCCCCAACAAAACACCTAAAATGAGCATCTAGTTCAATTAAAGTTCTCTCACCGACTCGTGATTGGATGGACATTTTTGAAAATACGATGGACAGAAAAGTCTCAAGGACCTCTGCCTGAAATTGAACAAAAATTCGGCCATTTTAATTCAGAGAGGCCATTTTGGAGTGAATTATCTCAGTTGGGCACATTGAAACGTCGAGTAAATGAGCCCGCGGCATAGGTACCCCGGATCTAACGCGCTATTGTGATAGACATGTCTAACATGAGAGAACACACAAAAATGTCTCAAGGACCCATGCCTATGATTGGAGGCGGAGTCCGCCATTTTGCTTTGAAACAGCCATTTTCGGTGAAACCTCTCAGTTATGCACCCGGCACATGAAGGAGAGAAAAAAATATCAGTTTCACTGATTGAAACAAAACTGGATAGACGGGTCTATCATGACAGGACACCAAAAAAAAGTCTCATTTTGAATCGGAAGTCCCCCATTTTGCAGTTTGAAGAAGCCGTTTGAGGTGATTGCACCCCATCTGGCGCCCTTTGATTGTTTATGATCATGCGAATACATACATCGTAGAGTGCGGTGATTAAATTGATGTGCTGAGCCTCAAAGGGATTGTCCCCGCAATGATAAAAAACAAAATCCCAAATAAAATAAACAGACCTTGCCGCCAGAGCCAATGAGTCAGCTTCGTGTCTTTAAACTGGCTTGATGCGCTGCGATGTAACCTGTCGGCATCGTGCCTGTTACGGGTCTCCCGGCAACTTTGTAGGGTGCGCGCGCTCCAAAGAGCTGAAATGTCAATATTGCGCCCGCGGGAGGGCATAATTAAGGAGTAAGGATTTAAAAGCCTTGTCGCATATGGCCCGGCAGCTGTTGCATCTGTCTGCCGCTGCAAGTCAGCGTGCAAGAAATGCTAACGGCTCAACGTGAAAATGCCAGCTGACGCCCCAGAAAGGGGAGGGATTGCGTTTCAAGCAAGGCCACATGAAATCCGCAAAATGGCTTTGCTTTGGCTGTTTGTTGACAATGTAAATTTCAAGGTTCATATTGAAAAATGGTGAAACATCAAAAAACGTTGGTGAGCAGTAGCAGGAAGATTCCATTTCAACAAGTCTCAGATGTGATCAGGTGAAAAAGAAAGATTGGTTTTCTAATTTTCCTCACATTTAAAGGTCACATAGCTACAAAATAATCAAAACGTGTGAATATCTTGCCAAGTGCAACAGTCGTCGCTTCGCTTTATCTTTCACAATTCTTTTATTTTTATTTTTTTGGTGCGATGCTATTAGCGTGACGCGTACACACACCTGCAGGCGCGTCCCCTCCGCTGCACACAGCTCGAGCGCCACCCTGAATCCCCAGCGCTTGGTCTTTGTGCTGGTGAACATGAAAGCGTCTTCTCCGGAATGGAAAGTGACTGCAGTCGATGACATCATTCACTTTGGGGTCACTTCCTGTAAGGCGCAGCGTTGCCGTAATCAACCCGAGCTAATTCCCCGAGCGTTCTGCTCTTTCTCTTCGCGTCCATCATGACTGATGTGAAGTGGCGTCAATTAAGTGGATCAGCCAGGTGTGATGTGTCGGGGGGGGGGGGGGGGGGGGGGGGGGGGGGCTTTAGAAAGAATC
>CAAKHF010008772.1:0-10507 GCA_901007745.1 Hippocampus kuda
TTTTAACGACACATGGGAAAAAAGGCTCCATAATGGAATGGTGGCTTTAAAGTGTAATATCAAAGTCATTTCTGAATCCTTTTTTTTCTTGCGACCACTCAAAATGTTCAGTGGCGTCAGACCTATCCATACATATATAGTTTCTATGAACTTATTTAGGTTGGTGCCCTCTATGGACATTAAAGCAATAAAAAGCAGTATTGTGCTATGGGTATAAGTAACTATCATCTGCAAATAAGTAAAAAACAAAAACATTGAATTTGGAATATTCAATATGGACAAGTTAGCACCTTCAACATGTTAATAAATCATGAAATCATTTTTGTTTGTTTGTCAATAGTCCTATTTTGGGATGTTTTGGCACAGAAGGGTTAAGTTTGAATCAAAGTGGTTGAGGCGGGCACGGATACACATCGACCGTATTGATACGTGCACTTGGCAGAGGTGGAGCCCAAAATTGTGTGGTCACGTGAAAGCCTGGCTCGGTTTCTTGTGCGCTTCATGTGGGCTTCGCTCGGAACCCGAAAGCTGTTTGGTTGGTCTTCGGTCCTCCTTCCTGGACCGCAAGGTGTCCTGCTAACACACGCTGGCATTAGCAAACGGCGATTTGATGAAATGAAAGCAGCCTTTCCTACATTGAACTGTTTTCTTTTCTCTTAAACTTTTCTCTTCTTTCTACCTACAATCTTGCTGCTGAAGGCTGTAAATTTCCCCAGTGTGGGACAAATAAAGGATTATCTTATCTTATCTTATCTTATTCTTCTGTGTTTGTCGAGTAGAGTTGCTCCATTTGTGATAACCCCTTTGTTGCTGTCCTCATGCAGACCGCGGGCGAAACGGGGTCGCGGAAGGCCTCGCCAACAAGACGGCGACAATGAGCGCGTCGCCGCCTTTGTCGACTGTCAAAGGCAGTCAGAGTGGAGGCGTGATGGACACCAGGCCTCCGTTACACAACAAGCTGATAAGGAAAGATCAGAACAGGAAGACTCACAGCTACAAGGTGGCGTCGGTGTCAGAGGGAGCCAATGCGGACATGCAGAACTTCTCCCTGGAGAACAAAAGGGAGTCTGAGTATGTAAGTCAAGGCCAATGAGATGTCTGAAAGAAAAAAAAAGATGCGCTTTTCATCTTCTTGTGTACTTGAAGTCATGAAGTTGTGCTTCAAGATTGAGAGTGGTTTCATTTTATACACGCAGATTTCAGGGCAACGTGTCTGAAACTGCGGAGCTTCAGCCTCCAGCGTTATTGCCGCATCAGTTTGGAGTGAAGATGTCAGCAATTCCTTTGATTTAAGATTCGAAGGGCATGACGTTCGGTACTTGCTGCCATTTTTATACCAGCACCGTGAATGTCGGCGCATGGCCTTGTGCTGAAATACAGCCGAGGGCACTTTCATGCGCGAGCTAACTCAATGTGCTTCAGAGGACTGTGATTGAAAGCCCAGCATTTGAAAGCATTTACAGCAGGGGTGTCAAAGCCATGTTTGTCGTGGGGCACATTATCGTTCCCGTCTGCCAACTTATTCCAGATGAGAATTTGACGAAAAGAACGTACGGGCGCGAGTACCAGATTTTCAGCCAAGATGATTTGGAAAATGCTTTGACCACACCTCCATTGGCGGCCGATTGCACGCGCGTGCAGCGTGGCAGCCAAATGCTTCTTCAACATGTTTGTCACGTCTGTGCAGGGCCCGTGTCGTCGGGAGATGGAAAGCATCCTAAATAGTCTGAAAATCAGCAATGTGCTCAACCCAAGAGGCTTCCGCATACCCAACTGTGACAGAAGAGGCTTCTATAAGAAAAGACAGGTGACTAACAAACACACACACACACACACACACTTCTCCCAAACACACTTGTAGACATACA
This sequence comes from Hippocampus kuda, assembly GCA_901007745.1. Lineage (NCBI taxonomy): Eukaryota > Metazoa > Chordata > Actinopteri > Syngnathiformes > Syngnathidae > Hippocampus > Hippocampus kuda. The sequence goes on from CAAKHF010008772.1 coordinate 1,869, forward strand.
AATAGACCCACCGCATGCCTGAACACTTCTATGGAATCCTCACTAATTCATCTCGCCCACCAACACATACACAATCGCCCCCCCCCACACACTTTTTTTTTTGCTGCTCCGGTTGCCTTGACAGCCACATCAACACTATATTATCTGAAGGGCTACAACCATGTATTACTCCAGTCAGTGAAGCCGTCTGACTCATGCCTCACAGGAAATGAGGTCGGTCAGGTGTGTGTTGTGGGAGAACGTGGGGGGTAGGGATGTAAGAGTGTGGTTTTGGGAGTGTGTGTGGCACGGTAGCTGTGGCGGCAGGGGGAATGTATGGATGGCGCTTGTTTGATGGCGGTTAGTTTTGGTTGGAGGTGGTGTGGGCTTCTCTCGGTGAGCTGGAGAACAAATGGCGGTTGAGTTTTTCTTGTCTGTGGTCTTTTGGCTCGGGCCACCCAAAGTCGAGCCGTTTGCAAGGCAGCGGCCGGGAAGCGAGGACGCTCCAACATTGTTGGCAGAGGCCCCTTGCAGACACAAATAGCACCATCAAAGTTGGCCCCCGTGCCGCTCGCTTCAACAGAACTTATCAGTGCCGGCCAACGTCTGGATTCATGCGATCCAACCTCCAAAAGTGCAACAATCCGTTCTGCGGCGCCGGTCGATCATTTGAATGGCTTCGTCCAGAGCGCGTCACGATCCGTTTGTGGCGGGCGAATGGAACGACTCACACTTTGAAGGTGCCTGGTAGGCACTCAGTGGAAACGGATACGGAGGGTGTTTGCGGAGTCGACGGACATTTTCGGGTTGTGCGCTTGCTTCATCTCGATGTATTGTGAGCGTCGTTGCAGTGGCCATTGTCGGCTGCGGGCTAGCTTCTATTATGTGTACATACTAAAAGCTACTTACGCTACTGATTTTAGCATCCGCTTGATAAAATGTGTTCATGTGCGAAACTGATCTGGCCTTCCCATGTGGAGTTTGCATGTTCTCCCCGTGCCTGCGTGGCTTTTCTCGGGGTACTCTGCTTTCCTTCCATGTTCCAAAAAACCTGCACGGCAGCTTCACGGAACACTCGAAATTGTCCTTGTGAGCGCGAATGGTGGTTGGTCTAGGTGTGCCCTACAATTGGCTGGCAACCAGTTCAGGGTGTACTGCCTGCGCCCCCCCGTGAGGAGTATCCGATTGAAAAAGGGATGGCTGAATGGATGTTTGCACGTACTCCCTGCACTGTACTGCCTCACATAACCCAGGTTGAGAAACATCCAGCCATCCATTATCTGAAGCGCTTTCTTCTCACGAGGGTCACGGACATGCTGCAGCCTATCCCTTATGACTTCGGGCAGTAGGCGGGGTACACCCTAAACTTGTTGCCCGCCAATCGTAGGGCACACCTAGACCAACAACACACCTTGAGACAAACGCGGAGCATTCACTCAACCTCCCGTGCATATTTCTGTCATGTGGGAGGAAAGCCGAGTACCCCGAGAAAAACCACGCAGGCACTGGGAGAACATGCAAACTCCACACAAGAAGGCCTCGACCCGCAGTTGTCAGGCGGGCGTGCTAACCGGTGCACGAGCGTGTCGGCGGGTCGGGAAACGCCGGAAATGAAAAATAGGTCACATAGGTTGGCTTGAACTCCCAATTTTGTTTCATCTTTTTTTTTCTAGACATGTTTTTTGTTCATCTGGAGTCTTGTAAAATGATAGTCAGTTGTTGTTATTTTCATTTTTTTATACGAGACGTTAGTATGCGACATAAGAGGACGTTTTCTGTGATCGCTGGCTGATATTTGCTGACCTAAGTAGAGGACGCTGTCAAGAAAAGTGTGAGAAGGACTGATTTGAACTTCAAGTTCAAACTTCCAAGACTAGTTGTTGTTGATTTTTTTTTTGTTGTTTTTTTGGGAGAGGGAGGATTTCTTTGAACCCCGTCCCAGTCTGAAACGGAATGAGTCACGATTGGAGAGCGGCGTGATTCAGCCATCAAAACAAGCCGTAACAGAATCACAACAGGCTCTCTCTCGTCGCGTCGCGTCACGTCACGTTGCCCCTTTGCCAAAAGTGTCGTTTCATTCGGGTTTGCAAAACAAGAGTCTTCCTTGTTCGTTTACTCGAGCCTGTCGACAAATATCCAGCGGGAATGTGTCGGTCTGTGCGAGTGCGGCAGCGTGCCAAGCCTTATCTCCCCCCCCCCCCCCATTTGCTTATTTAGAGGGCCGGCGGGGTGTGCGGTGTGAAGTCCATCCGAGGGAATGCGTCTTCACGGTGTGCTGCAGATTTATGACCGGAAACGCGCTGAAAAGGAGACCGTGTGAACCGTCTAGGGTGACAATAACTGTGAAAAGAAGATTGCATGGCTGGGGGGGGGGGGGGGTCCAAGCTGAGTAACAGAAAATAAAAAGGCCCAATCTTTCACCTCCACTCACTGAAACTTCATCCGGAAACATTTCAAACTTTCATTGATGTTTTTGTCAATTCCCTTCCGAGGTGTCTGCCGAGCAGAAGTTACTTCGGTTGACTTTGATGTCGTTTCTTTTTGTTTGCGGATTTCCATTGTGCCTTCAAAACAAAGCTCACCAGATGGATGACAGAATTGAGGAAGAACCCATCCAATTGCTGTCCATCTGACCCATCTGACAGCTTGATCATCAAGTTGGCCCGAAGAAGACAAAATAAACCTCAAACTAAAAATATTGTAAACCGTAACTCAACAATCTGACAAAAAAATAAAAAATAAAAAGCAACACTCCCAACACCCCCCAATCACTTTTTTGGGGCGTTACCGCTGGAGCCGCACAGGTGGAAAAAGTGTCACCTCCGAGTTGCTAACTTTGCAGTTTTAAATAGGAGTTTTAATGAAGTGTCAAAGTGTGTCTGGTGTGTGTATTGCTGGTAATCCGAGTGCCTCGGGAGACGTCTGAGCTGTGTGAGTCTACCTTGGCCAAAGAACAACCTATTTTTAGCTGCAGTTAAATGAATTGCTTCAGTATCCCAGCGGAGGCCATGCATCGCCTGGCCTGACCCATTCATTACAGCCATCAGTCTCGAACTTTCTCCCTTCCTGCAGGACTTCCACGCGCACACACGCGCGCGCGCACGCACGTTCTAGGCGGTATTGATTTGAGCGAGTCCCCGTTGTGCCAATGTGTCTTGTGCGCGTCCATCCGTGCCGTCTTTCAGCCCGTTGCATGACTGCGCTGATCCGGGCCTTCTGCCCACCTGGCTTTCCCTTCCTTGTTTGGCCCGGAATCGGCTCGCGCGGGCTTGCGAATGGGACAACAGTTTCTGCGGCTCTCTGTGTACTCTTTGTGTGTGTGTTAAGAGGAGGAGGAAGAGGCGGCGGCGGCGGCGGCAGCTTGAGGATGGCAGCCAGGTGCTCGTGTACCCGTTTTCAGCCGGGGCTGACATATTGAGCATGACTCACGGGGGGGATGTGCGCAAACGTATGCGGCGACCACAATAGCTTTATAATAACCGCTCAACCTTTGGGGGACCCGGACGGCTATTTCGGCTCCGTCTCTCCCGCATGCTGTGTTCCGTGCCCAGATTTTTAATTGGGCCTTTGTTCCCTCTCACTGAGCCACGTCGGCTGTTTGTATGGTGGGCAATCATGTGACATTTCACCAGTGGTAGCAACCGAGAGCGACGCGTCTCAGAAGACGAGCGACAAACAGCCATTTCAATTTGCTCGCTGCCTGATTTATTTATCTGGGCTGGATTGTTGTAACGCACTTGACTTTGGAGTCAGCCGATCCTCCATCCAGCGTCTCCAGTTGGTCCAGCGTGCCGCCGCTCGCCTCTTGTCTGGTACTCGTAAGAGGGAGCAGATCACTCCTACTCTGGCATCCCTTCACTGGCTCCATTTTAGAGTTCTTGTAAAGATGCTACGATTTGTTTAGAAATCTTGAAATGGCCTGGCCCCACCACCGAGGTCCTCCACACCTGCCCGCTGCTTCAGGTCAGCTGACCGGACACGATTAGATGAACCGAGAACTAAGCGGAGGCTCCGAGGGGATGCAGCCTTTTCCGTTGCCGCTCGCTCGCTGCCCACCTTTCAAACTCGTCATTTTTGATTCTTTGGCTTTTTGACTCGGCGTGAGACTTGATTTTCAGTTTGACTTTTAAAGTGCTCTAGAAATGCAGCTGACTTGAGTTGAGCGTTGAGTTATTTCATATATCGGCGGCTCAACGTTCTTTATATCGCCTTGGTGGAGCGACCTTGAAAAAAGACTTTCGAAAGACTTCTTTTCCTCACCATGAAAGTCAACCTGAAACGCAAGTCGCGTCATGCGGTGGAACCTTCAAAGGCGAGCACAATGTGTTTTTCAGGGACTTTGTAAAAGGCGACCAGCCGTCTATGCCCACATCAACACGTGTGGACAAATTTTACCCTAACGTGCGTGTTTTTCAAACGAGGTGGTGTCAGGAAGCCGTCGCAGCCCGAGATGCGACGTGCGTCTGGATATTTTCAATCCAGAACAATTAGACTGTGAGGCAGACGTGCTTACCGCTTCATCGCCGCGCTGCCCTTCGTGACTCGAGCGCGTAATTAAGACAACCAATGTGGGCTGAAGCTAACCAAGTTCTTTTTTTTTTTTTTTGGGGAGTGTCATCATCAAACCAAAGTGCAAGAGCACACTGTTAAGCTCCTCTCGTCTGCCGGCTCAGCTCGAAAGTAGGAGCTGGCCACCTGGAGAGGTGATCGACGTTTTTTTTGGGAAGAAACGGAAAAGAGAGAAAAAGAACCTGATGTTAGCGCCGTTTGGAGAATGGGGCATGCGGTCGTCGCCGGTTGAGGTATTTTAATGGGGCTGCGTCTCTATAAAAATGCCTTTGATGGTGCTCTCAGTCTGCACGGGCAAGTTGACGACACCGGAAACAGACGCCTCGGTCACCCTCCAAAGCTTGACCGTGCGTGTGCCGCGCGATTTTCCGAAAGGGCTGTAAAAATTGGACTGGCCCAGTAAATCGCTACAAAAAGGAATTTAGGTTTGACTTGACTTTTATGTTATACACAACATTCATTCTTCAGCAAAGTTTTCATCCAGATTTGAGCTAATTCAGTACTGGTTTTAGGCCAGGGGTGTCCAAACTGCGGCCCGGGGCCATTTGCGGCCCGTCATCCATTTTTCAGCGGCCAGCAATACGACCAAAAGAAAAATAATAATAATGACTTAAAAATGCCCTTTGACGCTTGCCACAAGGTTGGTTAAATAGGTGAAGGTGGGGGAGACCTTGGCGCTTGTCTGAAGGTGCTTCTTTGAGGGTGCACGACAGGGTTGTGCTCTCTCCAGGATCCTCCAGTATCCGGAAAACAACCCTCAAAGTAGCGGCTCTTGCGTACAGCGGCGGTTGTTTGAAATACACTCGAGTTGAAAGTTGAGCTGTGCACATGAAATAAGTCCTCCACTCATTTCCCACACGGTCTGTAGCTCCACAACAACAAAGTCTTGCAAGCTGCGACCTTTAGTGACTCAGAAGTCACGGTGAGTTCCGCTTTTCTCATCAGAAGCTGTGGAACCGAAAACGCTATTTACTTTTTGAGCATGTCTACACGGGTTGGGGGCACGATGGAACTGGACCCCCAGATGCTGACAGTTGACTCGTTCCAAATGGAAGCCGCCGCCCCTCAGCCCCACTTGGCCGTATTATCTTGCTGTGAATTGATTGCGCTTCTGATGCCCCTGAAATCGTGCTTGTATGTTTTACCGCTGGAAGAGTGAGATCAACAGGTGGGCCCTCAGCTGTCACCGACTGAGGACGGATATCGGCCACGAGGATTAGAGCGAGCTGGAGAAAAGCCAGGCCCAAATCATTGTGTAATTCTTTGCCTACATCATGCGGAGCTCATAAAGTTGCCACTCTACAAAACCAGGGTCCCGGTGGGCCGTTTTAAATGACTGCCGAGGCGCATGTGTGCATGTGTTGTGTTTTTTTGGGGTGCAAATACGTTGCAGCGCAGTCGCGACTTGATAGCGCGTTTACGTTCGTCGTATCCAGACAAGGGCAAATTGCAGGCGGCCCGCCGGGATGCAATGCGGTCATCCAGTTTTGGGAGACTTTGTTTAGAGGATAAGAAGCAGCAGCATTTGGATTGTGCACACACATTTTTTTTCTTTTTTCGCGCAACAACATGTTTGTTGACGTGTGTTTAGGGGAGCGCATGCACACGCCCTCGCGCACTCTCAGGCCATAATCATTTCCAGATGATTTTGAGTGTCTGCCAGACTCCCAGAATAGCAACACTGGTTTCCCTGCAACCCTCCGACTGGCCTTGGCAAATATTTTAGTAGCGCCGTGTTTACCTTTGCACTTTTTTTTTCACTCCTTCTGCCTCGCTGTTTCTCATTCCGAGGCCTCAATTTCAAAAATAGGAAAAGGGATGTGATGTTGCGCACGCTGGTAAAAACCCCAGTTGGAAACCGTCACTATGATCTTTAGACACATGCAGCAGGGGTGTCCAAATCACAGCCTGGGGGCCATTTTCAGTGGCTGGTGACATGACAAAAAAAAAAAAAAACATTTAAAAGGTGAAGGTGGGCAGCATGAGAAGGGAGGGTATCCTGGCAAACTTTTCGCGATATTCAAAGATACAAATGAACCGTTAAAGATGAAAAGAACAACACCATTTCTCTTCAAAACATCGCAGCGGATGAAGATGAATTTTCGAGGCAAAAATAGTTTCTCCCGCTTTATGGCAGTTTGATGAAGACCTCACATGAGTGATCCTCAAGTAACCGTTTGAAAGTGGTCACTTGATTCGAGTTTGTGCTTCTTTTTAGCTTCTGAATGTGGAGATGGGATTCGGCAGAGCCGGATCTACTCTGTTATCGAGGGCCGTTGGCCACCCCAAAAACTTGGCAAACTCCTCCACGACTTGCCTTGACCCCTTCAACAGAAAGCTAACGAACAATCCAAACAATACGCAATTACTTTCTTGACTGACTTAAGCGTGTTTCAGAAAGTTGACCCATTTTAAATTGGCCCTTTCGCGCTTCCATTTTTCTGGAGCCTCCAATGAGAAAGTTTGGACACCCTTGACATACCTTTACTGCGTAAATGTCATCAATACCTCCCCGATTTTCCCCCACAAGACAGTGAAAAAGGTCTTCGTTACAACGAAGCGAACTGCCACCGCGACCTAGCCGATGAACAAAATGGTACGGTGCGCGATTCCCTGCCGTTGCTCAGTTTGTAGCACTCGGTCAATGCAGGGAGGCCACGTCCAGCAGTCCGCCTGACTTGCAATCAGTCAGCTCACACTTGCGTGCTCCGGACTTGACGGCTACGGGTTGGGGAAGGCCATTTTCGAGGCTCAAGATGCAAAGTCAGGCCATGTCGAGTTCAACTTGCGAGACGTGTGCGAACGTCAAAAGCGGGAGCCCTCGCAGACCCGCGGCCACGGAAGACGTGGCGGAGACTGAACGTTTGCCATCTCTCTTTTCAGTGCCGTCCATCCAAAGGCAGAAGGCGGGGATACTGCTGGTGCGTGGACAAGTACGGACAGTCCCTGCCCGGTTACGACGGCGGAGACGAGAAGCAGTGTCACAACCGCGAGAGCCAATGAGGGCCACAAGCTGGAAGGCAGGAAAGCCAAAGAAGGGAAGAGGGGGGGGGGCGAGGGGGAAAGGATGGAGCGACCGGCCGAGACGCCCGTCCATCGCAACTGCCTGTTCGGCGCTACGGGTTCTTCTTGGTTGCTCTCGAGAAAATGATCAAGCTTAAAAAAAAAAAAAAAGAAAAAAAAAAAGAACAAAACAAGAAATAGCAAGAAATTTGTCATCTGCACTATTTTGCTAGCGAGGGAGCGAAATGAGGGAATTTCCCACTCACTTTTAAAGACCTTCTTTGTGACTGTGACCCCCCCCCCCCAAAAAATGCAGCGCCCCCATAGCAATGCACGTCTGTCTGCGAATGTGCCACCGTGCCTCTGCCAGTGCTCGCCTTGCATTGTGTGTGCGCTGCTGTGTGATTGTGCAACAGGTTTGTTTTCCCAAAAAGTGTTTGTGTAAATACTCGACAGGACATGACGAAGCCGAGAGACCCCAAGCTCTGGCCCTGTCACCTTCAACAAAACAAAAAAAAAAAAAACGCTCTCAGGGTCCTTTCCCCAGAGAAGGATGATCTGGCACGGCAGCGGCGGCGTCTTCCTATTCGAGCGCGTTGGCCAACCGAGAGCCTCGTTCGCTGCGTCCGGCTTCGTGCCCGCCGGTTGTGGCGGGAAAGGAACAGACGCAAGCCGTGCAGCAACCGTTCCAGTGCCTCAAAGCTGACCTTTACATGCCTTCCCTCCAAAGGAAATCCATCTCTTGCGTATCAAATGCACGCCTCGGGTGTTTTTTGCGTGTCGCGTGCGCACGCTAAGTAGCGGCCATCAAGAAAGCCGAAGGCTAAAAAAGAAAAGGAAAACAAATCGACTTCTTTAAGATTTGGACCCGGTCATCATGCTACCTTTCCAGGCTTCGGATCCCGGGACCTGGCTTGGGGGCTGGATGCTGCGGGGTCTGACTTGTGTTTTTTGATCCAAAACATTGGAATGCCCCCCTCCACCCCTCCTCCCCCTCACCTCTTCCACACATGGAACTCACGGAGTTGCACTTAGCCTTTCTATACCGCACATGTGGGGGGGGGGGGGGGGTGGGGGCGGGGTGGGGG
>CAAKHF010008774.1:16897-31241 GCA_901007745.1 Hippocampus kuda
TTTAAAAAAAAAAAAAAAAAAAAAAATATATATATATATATATATATATATATATATTTTTTTTTTTTCCGTTTGGGAGCGGGGCTTCTAGGGGAAACTGATTTTGCTTTGCAGTCTCGGAGACTGAGAATATGCTCTGCCATTGGCTGGCAACCAGTCCAGGGCGTCAACTGCCGAGATAACCTCAAACTCAATTGCCAACCTAATAAGGATCAAAGTATACTGTAGAAAATGGATGGATGGATGGTTGTAAGGAAATCTCTGTTGGTTGCAGACTTGTTACCAGACGGACATGACAAGAAACACACTTGAGCCTTATTGCCACTGAGAAACTTTTCAGGTCATGTATCCTCATTTGACTCTTTTTTTTTTTTATATTTATTTATTTATTTATTTTTTCCCCTCCGTCTGGATTTTTTTTTTCATTGCATTTATTTCCACTTTTATTTTCATCGTAATATTCCAATCTCCTGTGCCACCACTGCACTGTTCCCATTAAATCAAAGGAGACCGTTCATCGATAGATACTTTATTCATCCCTTGATTTAAATGAAATTGTCACCGCGGCAATATTCACACTAACTTTCATCTTAATAACCACGATACACCCAATAAAGCGCAGCCAAAAACAATGCAGCAGCATCGACGACATAAAATTCCTCTTTCTCTCAAATGTTCTCCACAAATCTGTCAAAATCAGTGGTGGTGAGCACTTCTCATTTGTGGCGATAATCCATCCCCGTCACACTTGTGGCACATAATGATGATGATGATTAGACAGCATGGTTATTGCACAAGTGTTCCCATGGATGCCCACAATAACGGGGCACTCTAAAATGTGTGGCTTTACGATCTGGGGGTTGGGGGGGTGGGGGTTAGTATCTGGTCTACCAATTTCCACACGCAGTTCAACCTAAAGACTTAACCACAGAGAGAGAAATGGGCAGATTTTTTTTTTTGTGCGTGTTGGGGTGGAAGGAACAAAAGTCCTTGAGTGCAACACATATAGCACAGGTGTGCCTTTGGCTGCCCACTATAAAAGGCCACTGTAAAATGTGTCGTTTTACTGTATTGGGAGTCCAGAGGGCTCAGAAAACAAGTCAGTATCTGACCTGACTGGTGTTTTCATCACAGAGTGCATCACTTTTTTTTTTTTGCCTTAGGCTGCCCTCAGCAAAAGGCCACTCAAAAAAATGTGCAGTTTTACTTCCTTTCATTCTTGTTGTAAACACATTTGTAGGCGTCTCTGCTTTGTCTCAGTGCCGAACTGCCAATTGACACACACAGCTCAATAAATTGCCCACCTATGGTGATTTTTTTTTTTTTTTTTTTTTTGCGGTAGGATTCGCACACATACACACGCACACACAGCAGATTGTGTACCCCCATGGCAACCTCGCACCTTCACTTTTCCAGCAAACGCAGCAGGTGCTGGAGAAACACTTAAGGGAACCCTTTTCCAACATAAACATTGCAACCACATCATGCCACACGTACACGATAGACTGGTGGTGGTTTGACGCCGGTAACCTGTATAAAGGTCGGGTTTAACAGCTACAAGCAGTATCTTCAAAGCAGCAGATGACCGATTAGGTTGTTGCTCTTTTGTGTTTCTGGTTTTCTCCCATTTTAAAGGCATAACAGTGCAGTCGTCGCCTTTATTTATTTCTTTCTCAACAGCGTGTCGAAATGCAAATGTACATGTTGAGCTGATGTCGACTTTTAATTGGATGGGAACATGCCTCGCTCGGGGGAAACTTCTCAATTTAGGATTGTTTCGTCAGAGTCATGTTGTCAGACTGTGTCACATTGAGTAGATGTTTTTTTTTTTTTTTTTTTAATGCAGTTTTGATGCTATTGCTTGCTCAGCATCCTTAACTGTCCACTCTTGTGTCATCTTGAAAATATTTGTTCACTTATTTGTTCTAGTACTACATTAGTTGGAGTACTAGATTTAAAAAAAAAAAAACGGGTCACTAAGGGCTGCAGCTATCAAATACTTTGGTATTCTGACATCCTACCGAAAATTCTATCGAATGATATATTTGGGTAAAAATTAAAAATCTATAACTTTTTACCACTTGTTCCAGCTTTTTTCGGAACGCATTGGTGCCGTAAAATTCTAACTTAATGATTATTTGCTGAAAACAATAACATTTCAGTTTGAACATTCAATATCTCGCCTTTGTAGTGTATTCGTTTAGATATAATGTAGGTTGAACATGATTAGCAAATCACTGTATTCAGTTTTTATTCGTGTTTAACACGTCCCAACTTCATTGGAATAGGGGTTGTATTTCCCTCACCAAAATGCCTTTTCAAGTTATTTCTTTCATTTTTGTTAGCGACAATATATGAAACAGGCCTTCCACTTTGAAGACAAGAAGCTAACGATGTCTCCATTACTCTTCCATGAGGCCAACTTCCTCCTGCTGAGGCGTAATTGAGCACCACAGGAACGCTCCACTTTTTAGTCCTTAGCCTGTAAAGCGACGCTGTCCGTGCCTCGCTTTCAATGGAAATGGTCCGAATAATAGACTTTTCTCATGCCTTTCTGTATACTGTGTGTGTGTGTGTGCGTGTGTGTCTGCAGGCACCATGCGTCTCCAGATCATTTCTCAAAGTTGCACTTTCCTCCATCTGCACGGCTCGTGGCAGCTTTCAGATTTATCAAAAGAGAAAAAGGGCACAGCGACGGCACAGCGCAATTAATTCTGTCTGCTTCCATTTGGTAGCGCTCAGTCGGGCTTGCTCCATTAGCGACACAAGTCGTTGTCGTGGTATAGAGAAGGTGCGTGTGCGTGCGTGAGAAAGAGAGTAAATTCATGCAGCTGTTCATCACAGGAGCGGTTTCAAACGAAGCGGAAACAAAAAAATAAATAAAACAAAGATGCTGAATGTTATTTGTCAGCCTCGGTGTCATTTAAGCTTTTGTTTTCTCACATCCATCCATCCATCCATTTTCCAATCCGCTTTATCTAACAAAGGTTGTGGGGGGCGCTGGAGCCTATCCCAGCTGTCTTCGGGCAGTAGGCGGGAGACACCCTGAACCGGTTGCCATCCAATCGCAGGGCACATAGAGACAAACAACCATCCGCTCTTACACCTAGGGACAATTTGGAGTGCTCAATCAGCCTGCCATGCATGTTCTTGGAATGTGGGAGGAAACCGGAGTACCCGGAGAAAACCCACGCAGGCCCTGGGAGAACATGCAAACTCCACACAGGGAGGCCAGAGCCAGGATCGAACCCACGACCTCTGCACTGTGAGGTCAACGCGCTAATCACTGGACCACCGGGCCGCCCCTGTTTTCTCACATTTGTATTGAATTGCCAAAGAAAAAGAAACATGTTGGGCTTTCTTTCAGGGAAATTAGGGATGAGAGAGCAAAGAAAAAAACAGCAAAATGTCTTTTTTTGTGGTTTATTTGAATTTTTTTCATTTATACAGTTCTCAACCTCTTCAATTGTCATGATTCGGTTTGGGACCAACAGGTGGCACTGTAGGGCTCCCCCTGCAGCTGCACACCTGTTGGTCATTAGGTAATTAGCGCTTTAAAAGGACTCCCAGCCCGACCACTCATTGTTGGGTCATTGTTTGCTTTTTGCTACTGTCATGTTTGTTCAGTCATGTTTTGGTCATGTTTTTGTTGTTGAGAGTTTTTAATTTCTGCCATGGGTTTTGTTTGTTTCTTTGGATTCATTTTGTTATGAGGACTTTGTTTTGGATTTAGTTTTAATACAATTCATCAAGTACAACCTGCTCCTCCCTCCTGCCTGCTCTTTGGGCTCCACCACCGCCTCGGAAACGTGACATCAATAAATGTACAGATTCAAGTGTTGCTGTGATGTAATTAGACGCTTACATCATTTTCCTGCATACGTCTTATGAGGAACCATGCATTATTTCCAGACAAAGCAGAGAACATGTCCAAATAGTCTTTTTTCTGTTACCACAAAAAAATGTTTCAAGAACACGGGTTGGCTGTTTTTTTTTTTTTTTTTTTCTGCAAAGCAAAGGGACACATATGACCTCCTTGGCGTAGGTAAATATATTATCATTTACAAGGGATGCTCATTAAAAAGCGGTGTTAGAGTCTTGGGCCTAATGACATCTCTCTAAACACAAACATTCGTCTATACATGTATACATATTCAAAACCATCGGTTGGAAAAAAATAATGTAAACAAGGTCACCAAATACACAAAATATGAAATACACAAATACATTAAGCTAAGATGGCATGAGTGTGATTATTATTATTTTTTGCATGTATTTTATTCAAAGAGCCACTTGACATGAATTAATTTTCATAAGCAAACGTCAAGTGCATTTAATGCTGTTATGGATGCCGCCTCCCTACAGCGACAACAACAGCCACGCTCGCTTTGCATCTCCTTGTTTTACCAGCAAAAAGGATAAGACGTCCTGTTTCAGATGAGGCACCCCGCCTCAGGCCCTGTTCTTGTTCTTTCTTTTTATTCTCATTTTGATGAAAAATCTCCACTTCTTTTAATGCCTTTTGTAAAACTTGCTTATAATCCCTCCTAATTAAATCTTAAATTATTTCCTTTACGGCTTGGGGCTGTGTTTTGAACATAAATAGTCTGGCATAGGCTCTTAACGTGTCTTGCTCCCTCATGGGCGGTGTCTTATGAATGGTATCCGATGAATATGCTAATGCTAATTGTTCCAGATTAATTTCCTCTCCCTTTTACTATACATCGTTAGCATCGATCTATGAACAAAGGTACAATTTTTGTAGCAGCAATGAGAACCGAAAGACCAGTCCACTGTTCAGAACTGACCTACAGTATAACACCTGGTGGTTAAACGCAATCTGTTTTTTTTTTTTTTCTCGTTGACCTTTCCAATTTTCTGTTATGCTGACCTTTTCCGTCATCTTGCCACAGCTTGATACTGTTGTAAACTTCGCTCGTTTCATATCCATCCCCCACGTTCGATTTCTGTATTGGCGCTCTTATTTTGCGTCCAAGCTGAACCTTGGTAACTGATGCCGGTTGGACTGTGTCCCCTGCAGAGCGCAAGTGTATATATTTTTTTTTTTTGTCATGTGAGGAAATGTTGATGGTGCCCGGTGGTCCATTTTTATTGTTATTTTTAGATTTCTTTTGGCTCTCAGCCTGAGAACATTGACATAGTGACTCATTCTGAAATGTATGACTGTGTACTCCCTGTGGGATTTAGCCCTTAAAGTATAGCTATTGAACATATGGACATTGGAACGCAGGACTGTGCGTTCAAACTGCAGCAATTGACTTTAGAAACGTGTACTGTGCCGCATCCGTTCCTCATGTGGTAATTATACAGTTCCTGCCGCAGCAGGAAGCTTCTGAATGAAAATGAAAGTTTTTTTCGACGCCTGACATCCCACATGGCTTCTGGAAGACTTCACACCAGGAGCCATGTGACTCTTTCCTGCCGGTTTGCGTTAAGATCCATCAGAAACATCGCATTAAGTCGGGAAAAAAAGTTCACATTTCCGGAGGAAATGAAAAGATGTCTTACTGTATATTCTAAAAATAACATTTGACAATGTGCCTTTGAGACTTCCCTATTTCACCCCAAAAAGTTGAGATTTTCTATTGAATTTCATATTTTGTTTCCTAAGTAGATGAGTAGCTGGTGCTCGAAATGCATATTGGCCAAGCTCCCACACCTGTGTGTGTGTGTGTGTGTTTGTGTATGTGTGTGTGCGCGTGCGTGTGTGTGTGTGTGTAGATACTAATTCATGTGTAACTGACCAGTAATTAATTTAGTATTTGTTTTGAATGTTCAATGTTTTTATTTTTCTGTTATATTTTGTTGTATTTTTGAACTTTTTAAAATCATCAGTGTTTAATTTTGTACGTATTTTTAATTTTGTGACAATTTTCAATGTTTTTAAATAATTTTTATCAAACAATATAAACCCCCACTCCAAGTGGATCAGTCATTAAACCTTTTTTAAATTTTATTTTATTATTATTATTTTTAACAACATAACCGTTTTTAACCTCCCACTTAAAAAGGTTGCTCGCCTCGTCCTACTCGACAAGAGATGATGGATTAATTGTGTTAAATTGCTTTTGAGTTTTAACACAGGGCAGATGAAATGAGCTCATCAAGAGGCGCTCCTGTTATTTCAGGTATTTTATATTCCGACTGAATACGCCTGGAGACAGAAGCGGCAAACTCAAAGACTTTTTTTTTTTTTAAATGATGAAATATTGAGCTCGAGCGCCTGAGACACGTTGCGCTAACTCGTTGACTTCTTTGACTTTACTCGCTTCTCTTGCTCTCTCCTGTGTTTATCTTTTCCTTGAAGAGGCTTTGGTAAAAATAACTTTTAAAAAAATTATAACATTTATTTATTTTGCTAAGTTTGTTGCTAATGGACCTTCATCCCCACCTCCCCCCTGAAAAAGTGCAGATCACGTCGACAAATTTATCACATTAAATTTGCGTCATTCAGCTTGGGCATACTAATGCGTGAGCAAGGCAACAGCATATGTTTAAAGAGTACGTTTGTCCTTGTGCAAGTTGCGGAGCATTCCCAATTCCCTGTAGATGAAGCTGAGATTTTTGGAGGGTGTATGTGAGCTCTGACAGGACTGTGAGTAATGAGCCTGGGGCCAAGCTGACTAATTGGAGCTGACATCACACCATAACTCACATGCACGGCAGCCCACCCCCGCTGCTGAAAGGGGCTGCAAACAGATCTTCTTACTGCGAGATGCACATTTACATGAGCAGAAACATTTTGGTGGATGCATGTACAATGCACCTCCATGTGAAGCATAACCAAGTCTCTGAAAAAATGGAATGTGCAAGGAGGAAAAGGTAACGCAGGTGCAAAAGTCAGCAGATGAAGGCAGTGATGTGCAACATTTGCTCCATTACGGTTGCATCTTTTTTTTTTCTTCAATATGGATAGAATTTCCAAAGTTTGGGATAATTTCATACTTATTAAAACAAACTACAATGCAATTTGTGAACTGCAAAGAACAACCGACTCAGTCACACAACTGCACATGGGGTGAAGTAAACATTGTTAGATACTTAGCTTAGCCGACCGTCGCTAGTTAGCATTGTATACCTGCCAAAGAGACACAGCCATTGATTTTTTTCCAATGGCTTAATTGAACAAACGCAAATGAAATACAGTAAACAAAAGCTCATTCTTAGATGACCTGCCGAAGGCCTCAACTGACGGCATCATTGAACACCAAAGTGGCTAATGTGCAGTCAGTTAATTCTTGATTGATCTCCATAGGGGAAATTCAAGTATTAGCGCAGTTATCTAAACAATTTTCTGAAATATTTTTAACACACCCACATACAAATTTTTTTAAAAAGCCTGTGACATTGCAGCACCTCCACTGTCTCTTCAGACCAACCTGTCATAGTACTTAAGTTGTCAGCCTGCTGTTCCACAATTCCGATTTCAACTAAAATATTCTGGAAACAGTAGTCCAGAACATTCTGCAGTGATGAAAATTACAATGAATGACTATAAAATGATTGTTAATGCTCCTCCAAAGACGATGATGAAAAATGGCCATCCCCACACAGGAATAAAGCCCAGTCCTTTGGTCAAAGTGGATTGTGGATGATTGGCGACAGCATCACATGGTTATTGATTTCTCCTGGCCAGTCCTCACAGCTCCACTCGATACAATGAGGGCGAGCGGCCAAGAAGACGCCCTACAGAGATGGAGCGAGAGAGCGTGCGAGAAAGCATTCCCAAGATGCCGAGAGGCTAGAAAATGAAAAGCGAGTTGCTTGGGAGTCGTGTGATAGAGAGAGACGGGTCTCCTCCTGTGGGTGTCTGTTTTCTTTGCAAGTGACTGCCTCTTTGGAACGGCTCTGCTTCCTATTGCTCACCGGTGTCTGGATACAGAATGTTATTTCCTCTCAAACTCGTCCACGGAGAGTTGAAATTTGGGGGTCCACAAAATCATTTGCAATAAATTATCATTAGGGTGACGTGTCACTTTAAAAAAAAGTGCACATCTATATATGAGGACTGCTTTCGACACTGCAAAGACAATGTATAAAGGAATCGCCCGCATAGGTCCTCGTACTAGATGTTGCTGTGTGTCGCGAGTGTGGACCCCGAGTGATGGCTGATATGGGTCGGTTTCAACGATGCAACTGGAAACACCATAACCACTGCAGTGACACAACAGGATTCGACGCCCCCTCCTATTGTCTTGTTGTCAAATGCACCGACAAAATGAATGCACTTCACTCACTCATAACATTTTATTTCAAGTATGAATGCCGAATGTTGGTCAGAACGGTGGGCGACTGGTTAGCACGTCCGCCTGACAGTTCAGAGGCACATGGTTTGGTTCCAAGCCCCAACCTTCCTGTGTGGCGTTTGTGACCCTTGTGGGGATAAGCGGAGTAGAAAATGGATGGATGGATGCCGAATGTAATTAAATGACACATTAATGACACATTCATGACAGATTAGGTGCAAGGACGGTGCTTCACCGGAGCTAAGATGTGCTATAGCCCCGTCAGAATTTTGTGTAGTCCCTAAAGCAGTGGCTCTTAACCTGGGTTCGATCGAACCCTAGGGGTTTGGTGAATCAGTCTGAGGGGTTCGACGGAGCCTCTGCCATGGACGTTAAGACATACTCGACTCAACGTGTCAATTAGTTATGACACGCCCGCTTGGCCATCACTGGCTGCAGATGATCACATTACATTGCTTGTCCAATCAGTGCTGCGGGAAATTTAGTTCGCTCAGTAGTCGACGTGTGACTGTTCTGACAGTGCGTTGTAAAATTTAAAAAACGTATACTTATGTCTCAAAATATTATTTACTTTTTTTCTGTTTTTAATAAATGTGTTTTTTATGTCTTGAATTTGTAAAAAGTCATATTTTTGTTTTTCACTAATGAAGGGTTCGGTGAATGTGCATATGAACTGGTTGGGTTTGGTACCTCTAACAAGTTTAAGAACCTCTGTCTGAAAACTTTTCAAGCATTTTATTTAATTGGAGAAAATATATTTAGCAATTATTTTCTCAATCCCAGCGCCGTGCGTGATTAAGTGTACAAACAGGAGTGGACACTTCAGCCAACATGATAACGTGGCTAACGGGTCCACAGTCGTCAGGTCAATCGGCTTGGCTTTGGATTTCTGGTCGTGACTCTCCAAATAGCTTGACGGTTGCTGGACTAATTGTCCAACTCGCTCTGTGAAAGTGAAACCTTAAAACGAGCTTCATTTGTTTAATTTGTTTTGTCAGTGCTGACACTGGCGTATTGGCTATAGCTAGCATGTCGCACTAACGGCCAACTCGGCGCGTGGCGCTTTTTGCTGCCGTTTTTCTTGGAAGAGCTGAATAACCGATTCAAGAAAAAAAAAACAATCAGAATTTGTTGTGGCTTATTAATATAACCTGATGAATGGCGCTTGTAGAAGTGTTCTATAAAAATTATATTACATTCAAGGTCGTGACTGCACACGGCATCTACGGTCATCTCTATAGCAACTCTGCGTTCATGTTAAGGCAATATGCTGAATGTAATTAACTTGTGGCATGTAGGAGGCAAGAAGAATTGAATGTTTTTATTTTTTTTAAGTAGATGTGGTAAGCACGTTTTTAAATGCGATTGGGTGGGGATTTAATTAAAGGCAGAGGCGTTCCCCATTGCTCTCTGTCATCCATAAGAGGAACACTCTGTAGAACTCCAAAGTAATTTGTTTCCCTTCTGCCGTCGTTCCTCAAGCCTGAAGTGCTTCTGAAAAGCTCGCTGAAATGAATGTTTGCAATTAATGTCGGTGTAGTTGAATGAACGCGGCTGAACCTACTCACTACATTCATCCGATCACACCAATGCATATACTCATTGATTTTATTTATTTTGTGACTGCTGAAGGACCATTCACTTATACTGTACATATATGTACACTATTAAAAAAGTTGATTCTGAGAAACAAATAGCACAAATGGCATTTCTTTGCACTGCTTTCTGCTCAGTATTAGTCAGTTCTGCACAGCTTGCTTCTGTTTTGGTTTTGTATGTTGATGTGTGATTGGCTGCAGCTGAATACGGGGGTGGATCTATTTTTGTGGGCACTGCATGGGCGCAGAAGATCCGTAAAGTGCTGTCAAAACCCCCCCGCAAAGCCTAAGTTGTGAAAAACTGATGGCCTAAAGTCTGTCTGAATTAAGAGTACAAAGGAAATCTAACCGTGACTTTTGGGATTCCCTGAATAATTTATACACAAACGATATATGATTGCATCGTATTATTTACTGTTGCTAATTGAGTGGTTTTAGCATGTTAAATAAATCCAAGGTGAAGAAGGAAAGTGGCCCTGGGATCCTTTGATTTTTCTGGATGCGGCTTTTGGAAGAAACTGTTTGCACACCCCTGCCTTCCCCTTAGTTCAGGGGTGGCCAACCTGCAAGTCGCATGCGACTCTTTGGTTGGTTCAATGCGGCTCCCGGGCTTTCACACGACAAGTGTCGAAAACACTTGGGCAGTGCCGCTGCCATTCAAACAAAGGCGCTAAATACACAGAACGCACTACGTCAGCCTATCATCAATCTCGTTACTTGATTGACATCGAGGGCCACCAATCAGATAACTGAAAGCTCATACGCAAACAACTGCGCTAAGCGCTAAGCAAGTCGGCGAATTACCTCTGATTTTAAGGCAGGGATGCCCAATTCGTCGATCGCAATTGACCAGGATCCAGCGGACTGGTCCCAAGTCGACCGCAATGGGCGGGTGGAGGAAATGGGTGGGGGAAAAAACATTAGTGTGTTTGTGTCTTTAGCTTTCGTTCATGTTTGGGCCGTTCCAGCTGTTGCTCATCGTGGCGTGCATGCATATGTGCGCGAGTGCATGATTGGGCACCTGTGTGTGTGTGTGTGTGTGTGTGTGTATGCGTGTGAGTGTGTGTGCGCGCGCGTGTGCGTGCACGTGTGCGCGTGCGCGAGGACGGGATGCCCATGTGTAAGTTGTGGCTCTTTGCAGTAACAGTAAAAAAATTGGCTCAGTCTCTGACTGGTTGGCTACCCCTGCCTTAGTTAATGAGCAATTCAGGGCTTGCAAAAACCTTAAAAAAAAACAAAAAAAGAGAAAAAGAGCAAGCTTCCCGAAGCTGTGAAAATGTAAGCTAAGTGCTGACCTTGGTGGCGTAATGGCTTTTGAATGCCAGCATGGTGCAGAGAAGGGCAGCTTGTGCCCGAGGGGGGGAAGGCCAAGGGAGGCGTCTGATGTTGCCAAATGGGGCCAAGGCGGTAAATAAGCGGGCTTGGTTCACAGAATGTCACTACTCTCCTCCTCCGTCGACACAAACTTAGTCTACAGGTACTGTAGTCCAAGCAGGTAGTCCAAAGTAGGCCCCAATTACCATGAGTGCTATTTTGTGCTTCTGCGAATGGAAAGCGGAGTGCTTCGTAATTGTAGCTGGTGATGACACATAATAAGCCATTCATGCTACGTGACATTTTCCAACCATGAAATTGAGCTATTTGGAACTCTAAGTAAAGTGTAAGAACAATGATAAAAAATATGAATAATCACAATCATTATGTTAAATGTGTTTTTCATTTCAAGCAAAAGAGGACCCACGGTTCGACACCCATAGATTTATCTCTGGATTTTTTTTTAAATTTTATTTTCAATATTTAATTTATATTTTGTAGAGGAGAGAAATAGCCACCCCTGTTATTAATTAATTTATTATTTTTTGGTAGAAAACATTTATTGGTAGATTTTTTTAACTTACATCTTTACATTTTTGTATTTCAAACTTTTGTAATTATTGTATTTCAAAATACGACTGTATGTAATGTATTGTCCGTCCATTTGTGTGTTCTACATACTTGGCCAATAAAGATGATTCTGATTCTGATTCTGATTTTTTTTTTTTTTTTGCTTTTAAGACTGACCTTGCACCATACGGATTTTACTATGCATTGTAATTTGATGATTCAGAAAAAATTCATGTTTCTTAACTTAACCCTTAACTCATAAATATTACTAAATATATTATTATTTTACATGTTATTAATAGAACTTGATGTGCTAGTGGAAAAAAATGGGCAGATTCGGAATCAGCGTTTAAAAAAAAAAAATCGTGGAGAACAGTTAACTTACATAAATGATTACCAGTGACCAGTGTAATTCAATGGATAAAGCTATCATTTTCCGCCATCTCAGGGGGCTGCCATTTTGGCCTCATACTGCCCTCTGCTGTTGACTGAAACTGACATCAAACTGCCCTCAAGCTTGCATTGTGAAGGTCACAAGACCAAGTCCAGAGAAGAAGATGACTTGTGAGATTCTTTTTGGCATATATCTTCACTCCTTACAAGTGATTTTTTTTTTCACAGTGAAGTGTCCCTGTTGTAAATGTTCTAAAAATTGGGACCATAAAAAATAAAACTTTTTACCCCCTTCATCCAAAGACAACGTTGTCTGTGTCCTCTGGTGTCTTTTCAGCAGAAAGTGCTCGCGTGAAATTTTTAAGCGGCGGGGGGAAGGCTGGCAGCTGTGTAATTTCCAACCATTTGCACTTTACTCGCAGCCTATTGCTGATTTCAATCGCGAGAAAAGAGTCCCTGTGATGGGATCTCAATGGGCCTCTCAGTCACGGAGGGGCTCTTTGGCACTTTGTGTCGGTCAAAGCGTCTTCGGTGACATACCTCGTGGCTTTCGAGTGTGACATTTACATAGCAGGCAGCAGGTCGGCCATTTTTTATTCTCAACGTGACACTTATATTACCATTCGCCATTAACTAATGGATCATCCCAATCCAGTAAAATCCAGCCGAGGTTCGGAGGAACGCTTTGACATTCAGTACAAATAAATGTCATGGAATACAGATGATAAGATCGATAGTACTCCTCTCGTGGCTTATCAATTTTACAGCCGATTTGATTAGTTGAATGCATCAAATTGATAAGATCCTGTGCTTGAACACATCCATCTGCCTCGGACGACACAGTACCTGTGCTCGCACTGAGATTATGGCCTGCATAATAAAGCTGACAGCGTCACTAATAATGTCTCAAACTGAAAAAATAAGCACAGATGAGTGGATGAAAAACTGACGCCATTTATTACATCTAATGATAATATGGCGTGTTATCACTGCCCACAAATATTAATTTTGGTTACAAATGGATTCTTGCCTTCGATTCATTATTCATTTTGACTTACAGAAGTGCCACTCCACCCCCCCCCCACCAACCCCACCCCATTTGTCTTCTTCCAAAGAATACATTGTCATAAATCTGACATGATGACATCACTCATTATGTAACATAGGGATGGTAGTCAAATGGTTGTATTTTATTTTATTTTATTTTTTAATGTAATCATTAATTGCCCATATTGTAGGGAAGGTGATAGGGCTGATTCTGTAAATAAACAAGATGGCGTGCCGGTCAGAGCACAGATAGGAAGAGACAGGACTTCCAGGTGGAATTGAGTATCCTTTCCTGGAGATGCCTTGCAAGTGAATACATTGGTGCACAAATAATAGAGGGTGAAAACAGGAAATGTCTGCATTAACGCGATAACTAAACCCGTGAACGTGAACGTCTCACGGCAACTAAATTAATCAGGAGTAGGTTGAGCCTATGCTATGTTTCGTATTCACACTTTGGTCACCAAGGGACAGTATAAAATTGCGTAGGATAAAATTAGCAGTTGCAACTTCAAAGTAAATTGCTATTTTGCTCATTTTTGCAGAGGAGAAAGAATATATGCCCGTGAGTATTGTATGTGTTGCTGCACCGTTTGTATCTAAATATTGGTTTACACAGCAAGTTATGACACCGCTAGTTTCATGCCAGTTTTGGGAACAAGTCATATGTTAGCATTGAGCTAGTGGGCTTTTAGTTAAGTCAAGTCAAGTCAAGTCAACTGTATTTATAGAGCACTTTCAAACAGCCATCGCTGAATACAAAGTGCTGTACATGGATCAATTGAACATATGTATGATAAACAGTAAAACAAATCGGTAATAAAGACGGTAGAAAGCACCAAACAGTAAAACCGAGAACAAATCTAAGTCATAAGTCATGCTGAGTCGAATGCCAAAGAATACAAGTGAGTTTTGAGGAGGGTTTTGAAGATGGGCAGCGAGGAGGCTTGCCGAATGTTCAGTGGGAGGTCATTCCAGAGAGAGGGACCAGCAACAGAAAAGGCTCGATCGCCTCTGAGCCTCAGTTTAGTTCTTGGCACTTCTAATAATGTCTGGTCCACAGACCTGAGGCGTCGGGCAGGTGTGTAGGGGCGGATGAGCTCAGAGAGGTAAGGTGGCGCGAGATTATTTAGAGATTTGAAAACAAATAAGAGG
>CAAKHF010008776.1:6192-17897 GCA_901007745.1 Hippocampus kuda
ATTCAGTTGAGTTAATTATGACAGTTGCATTTTTAATTAGATTAAATATTTTAATCGTTTGACAGCTCTAATATATTTATATATATATATATATATATATATATATATATATATATATATAGAGAGAGAGAGAGAGAGAGAGAGAGAGAGAGAGAGAGAGAGAGAGAGAGAGAGTGAGAGAGAGAGAGAGTGAGGGAGAGAGAGAGAGAGTGAGAGAGAGCAAGAGACGCAGAGCACGCCTCCACACTGCTGTAGGTTGTAGCCATGGTGATGGGAGACATAAGTATGATTCAAAGAGGCCCACTAGTTAAGCACATTCAAAACTCAAGTCCCTCAATATCCATCATGGCCAAGAGCTACCGCTTGATTAATGTATAAGTGGTCAAATGTCAAATCCACTTTCAATTATCGATCTATGTACCACCTCGCACATTTTCTTTCATGAAGCCAGTTGCTCTTTCTACAATCCGCCTTCTCTCGCTTTTCACCCGTTTTCTTAATGTCGGATGAGGGTTTGCGAGCAAATGCTGCAGACTGTGGTTCGAAGGCTTTCCAGATGTCAGCGGGTTTCTTCCCAAAATACATGTCACAGAGAAATCAGTCATATTCAGGGTTTGAAGACAAGTGTGTATTTCACATACTAATAATATAAGAATCTATGGCTGGGAGTATGAAAAAAAAAATAACTTCCTAAATTGTCAAAGTGAAATCTCGACATTAACAAAGGGGTGTGATGAAAATGAGTAGCTGTAGCCTAACCGATGAGTGCTGAGGGTGTATTTAAGGGAGCACTCTGGTGCTGCTTGCTAATAGAATCGCTGCTGGAGAGTCACTCTTGAATTAGTTTGGCAGGCCAGAGTGGAAAAGCCTGGCGGGATGTCGCCAGGCCCATATGCTCTGGAGAATTTTGTGGGTGGATGAAGTTTCAGATTTGTCAACGTCCTGCACAGATTGGTGGGTTCTGTTTCCAAGCGGCCAGATTATCCACAGCGTCATGCATAAATGCTGTAGTGCTCTACGACAGTCTCGAATGACTTAACGGCTGAAGTCGTGATTTTGTAACGCGGGTTCACGAAATAATCAGTGCTGTATGTACTCCTGTTGGTCAGCGGTCAGTGAACACGTCATTTGTTGGCAAATGTCTTATGTCCGTTTCATGCAAGTCATCAGGCAATCTGCTTGAAGCTATTTCTATCAACATCTCCTTTGTAAAATAAATATGTGCATGCCACTGATAAATTGTCATGCTCATATTGCACTGAGTTGCCAGACATTTTAGTTTACCTTCTTTGATGCAGGCATCTCACACACACACACACACACACACACACACACACACACACACCCCCACACACACACACACACATTTGTAATTTTGATACGATGGTATGGTGACTGTGATGGCTGTGATCTGTCATGTTATTTCAGTTCCTGGGGGGTGGAGGGTGTGCACTCCAGCGCCACACCCATCGTGCATTGCAGTCAAAGGACTTTAAAAGGACTTCGACTATAGTGCCAAGTGTTTCGTTTTGTAGACATTCATGTGCCGTAGTTCTTTAGTGACCGTACTTTATTTTCGTGTGTAAGTATTGATAATGTTGTTACGTATTTTGTGTTCGTTTAGTTTCAGGGAACTTTACTTCCGTGTCACTTTTGGTGCAAGTGGTTTGGCGTTATCTCCTCTCCTTGCGCTTTGTGTTTATCTAGTTTTATCCTGGCTCTTTGTTGCCAGCGGCTTTTGTTGTACTTGGTTTGTGTTGATTTTTTTTCTGTAATCAATTTCTTTTTTCACTTATCCCTGTCTACGTTTGTGGGATCCCATTCATAACGGGTTAACCGAAACATGACAGTAACGAGCAGTCCAGATGAATTTGACAGCTCACACATTTCTTGATAAATGTGATTTTAAATGAATTAATAATTCCTGCAGTAAATAGAATGCAAAACAGTCACCAGCCATTCCCTTTGAGTCACTTTTCAAACTGATTGCACAACCATGGCAGTTAGCGGTCTCATATCGGTGGCAACCAAAAACCATTGAGCTACACTGTGAGCAGTTATCCACTTCACTGAGGGAAATTGGCCAACAAGTTAAGAGCGGGTGATTAAGGACTCAACTGTGCCATCTCTCTTCCCGCATTGAAAATGTAATCCTGCAAAATAGTCCACATTTTTTCATAAATGTACCTGTAGTCTGATTACATGTAATTTTTTTCTGTAACTGTAATGGAATACAGTTTTTATGTCTTTTTTCTTGTGTCCTGAGTACATATCACATGTATTCCGTTACTCCCCAAGTCTGAGTATATGTAAAAATGTGTTGAGGCCGTTTTATATTGAGATGGTTCCACAGTCGTGGTGGACCAGGAAGGGAAACCATCATTACAAAGTGAGACAAATTAATTTTGAAAGCACTACCTAAAAAAAACCCCCAAACAAACATTAAAAACATTAGGCAAGATCACTTCCCTTGCTACCTCTGGTACATTTTCTTCTCTGCATGTCTTGGCTTGGCCACCTGTACGTGGCGCTGAGGTTTTAAAGCCTCACAGCTCTGGCTTACTCTTTGGTCCAGCCTTTCCATTCCATTCCATTAATGAAAAAAATAAACATTCTTAGTTGATTGTATGTTGAAAGGGGACACTTGTCAATTAGAATGACCAGAGATAAAAATGGTCCCCAATTGGATTGCAAGGATATCAAAATGTCATGGTACAATATCATCTTGGTATGAAGCGCAGGATGGTATGATTGCCTGTCAAAACGGCAACGTAATTTGGGGGAAAAAGTGCCAGAAATGTGAAAGAAAACCACACTTATTGTAATTGAACACACAATATATTATGCCCAAATGTTATAAAACAAAATTAATTACTATCAGCAAGTACAAGTGTGGGAACATGTGTTTCAAGTCACAAGAAAATGAATAAATAAATATCATTTGAGTGTCTTTCCGAAGACGAGTGAACATTCACGTAACAGGTGGAAAACAAGAATGTTCCGTTGAACATCATCATTTGTCATTCAAGTATTAGCAGACAATGTGTTTCAAAAAGAATAAACATTCAATCAGTTCTCATTATTTCTCATTTTGATATTGTCAAATGTCACGGCTTTCTAGTGAGAATTTTGAAAATGAAATGCAAAGTTGTGTGCGTAAAATTGTCAAAAATGTGTTGGCATGATAAACTTTATAAAATGTGAATACATATGCAGTAAAAAGTTAAGCTGCTGAAGATTCTTAAAAAAAAAAAAACTCCACATGGGGCTGAGTAGCAAAGGGATGAATACGCTCTTGGCAGGCGATGACAAGTTTGCTGTAGAGCAGGTGGGAAGAGAGGTGCAGAGAAAGGGTGGATGAAAAATACGGTGTACAGAATTGCATGAAGAAAACAACTACCAACTGATGGAGTAAATAAATATTTTAAATCTTCATTAAACCATAAATTACAGTTCATGCGAAAGTGCAAAAAAGTCTTTGCTCCCGATTATTATTATTATTTTTTTGCATATTTGTCACACTTTCATCTTTCCCATCATCTGATGATGATTAAATATTAGTCAGAGACAACACAAGTAAACACAGAATGCAGTTTTGAAATGAAGGTTTTTACCTTTCAGGATTAAGCGGTTTCAGATAATGGATGGATGGATGGATGGATCAAACTAGTAGCTCTTTGCACTAATCGGGAGCCAAGCTGTAGCTCTCAGGCTCAAAAAGCCTTTGGCCTTGGCCCAAAAAAATCTGGAAAACTGAAATGGTGAAAAACAGCTTTGTAATTCAGTTCTGCCAAGTGTGTCTTTTCACATATTTTCAGAAACAATCAGCCCGAAGACAGCTGGGATAGGCTCCAGCACGCCTGGGACCTTCGTGAGTATATTGCTCTGTTTACTGCTGTCTGTAAAGTGTCCTTGAGTGTTGTGAAAGGCGCTTCAAATAAAATGTATTATTATTATTATTATTATTATTATTATAAGTGGAACAAATAATGGATGGATGGATCTTCAGACGTGTGCATTTGGAAAACAAATATCTGAATTTACTTTGCGTGATCATGAGGGTCCGGATGTGCCAAAGCAAAGCAACACAGTTTTAGCATAAAGAAAGTATTCTTGACTTTAATGCAATCAAAAGCAGACTATTAATTTGGACACAAACAAAAACAATAATAGGGTTCAAGAAAACTAATCACTTTTTACCCCCCTGGGGGATGACTCTCTCAACTGCACGTTTTCTTCACACAAACATGGTCTGCCAATTTCAGATGTGCCACACACTCACGATGTTGAGCGGCACACACAACTGCCCTGCGCTGTTGCCATTTACGTGTGGATCTGATGCAGCAAACCCCACTCTTCATGGGGAGATAGCAACCGAGCCCCACAGCGAATAGCTCTGTGCTTTCTCTCATGAAAAAAAACAGAGGCGGTAATGCATGCTTTTATCTCCCGTCGCATTAATTACTGCAACACCGTCTTTTCTGAAATAACTATTCGTAATGTAGAATAACTTCAGAATTCAGCAGCCTCTTTGCTGACGAGAACCAGGAGGAGAGAGCAGATAAAGGCTTTAACCCTTGTGGACCAAAACATCCCATAACAGGACTGTTGACGTACAAACTAAAATGATGTCATGATCTATTAACATGTTGAAGGCGCTAACTTGTCCATATTGAATAGTCCAAATTCAATGTTTTTGTTTTTTACTTATATGCAGTTGATAGTTACTTATACCCATAGCACAATACTGCTTTTTATTGCTTTGATGTCCATAGAGGGCACCAACCTCAATAAGTAAATTGAAACTATGTATGGATAGGTCTGACGCCACTGAACATTTTGAGTGGTCGCAAGAAAAAAAAGAATTCAGAAATGACTTTGATATTACACTTTAAAGCCACCATTCCATTATGGTGCCTTTGTCCGATGTGTCGTTAAAAAAAATCAACGCACAAGGGTTAAAGGTCCTCCATTAGCTCCCTATGGCTTTCAGGATTGATTTTGCGGTTATTATGTATCATTCTATAAAACTCTTCAGGGTCTTGGACTTTCTTTTACACATCGACCCTTGTGGACCCTCAGGTCTTTCGGTATCATTCTTTGATTAATACTCAGCGGCAGAGCCAAGACCCACTATAAGGTGTCGTTCCAGGTCTACGGCCCTCGTTTGTGAAACGGCTCATTGGAGACTCTCAAGGTCGCAGAAAGGTTTTTGAAAGGAGGCACATTTTTAGTATGAAAGTACTACAACAATAAAACCTTATTTGTATTTGATAGCTACGCCCCCTTCCTCCCCCCCAAAAAATGTCAAACACGACCAGACATCTTTAAACATTGCCAGAAATCTGAATGTTAAAAAATAAATAAAATCAATGACAAAATGAGCTTGTTTTCCCAAAAATATATGAACTATTAAAAATGCATTGGATTTGATTTTGTACTTATGTACTGTATACACATTTAACAAACTCAATAAAACAAATATGTTTGAAATGAACTTATTCCACGCAATTTTCTGTCAACATTATCATAGTTCAGCTTCATTCCTTCTCTTTCCCTCAGCCAAGTTGTCATGTAACCAAGGCAAACGTTTATCTCTCTACTTCTCAGACACTTGACGATATTCTATGACCTGCTCATTGCAACAGTCTTCAGCATCTCTAGTTCCTGTTGCTGGCCTGTTCCAACAAAGCTGTAAAAGAGGTGAGTACAACACCTAAGTTAGAGCACAGAGGATGCTCTAACTTAGGTGTTGTACCCGTTCCACCCACTCACACACCAACTGAATGGCACAGTCTTGTCAGCTCACGTCGCAAACCTCAAACAGGATCAGCTGTAGAGAAAATGGCTGAGTGGATTTTCGAACTTCAATTTTGGTTTCTGCTTTGCTGCATTTAATTTTGAACACAATTTACATACACGGTTAGCGTCGTACAAAATGGAAATACACAGACAAAGAAAAAGATAACTGTTTGTCCTTGCTTTTGTATGTCTGTCTAGTCAATAATAAAGTCCATTTGTTGAAATCCGGCCTTCAGGACCTTGTGGTTGAGATATACTGTAATGTTATTTTTTACCTAAAGGGGGCAATGTTGCTCTACAGGATAATGCAGCCGGTCGGTGGCAAAATGAACCCGAATGATCCCACAGGAGAAAGTGAAAGCTGATCAAGAACAAAATCGTCTCATTTGAAGCAAAACAGATAAGTAAGGAGGTTAGAGACATTACATGTATTACAAGATGAAGGGAAATTAGAAGCTGATACGACTGTGGTCTTTGAGAAAGAGGCCGATTGACTGGTGGCGTATTCCCTGATCTGGCTATTTGCATCTATTAGGGCACTATAAAGATGAAAGCAATCTTGTGTTTGGATAATTAAGATTCTGTTCTTCACATTCCTCACTCCCAACACACAAAGAACATATGAAAAGCCTTCATATAAAGGGACTAAAACCAAATAAAAGAACATTGACCTTCTGATTACAATGATCAGATCGAGCAGGTGAAACAGAGACATGTAAAGGCAGCTGTTTGGAAATGTCGACAGATAGACCGCCACAATAGATGAGGGAGGTAGGGATTCTGGATGTGAATGAGGGTTGGCTATCAGCCGTCTTGCTCGCCAACTTGTTAACCTCTCTGCCCCACTGCTGATATGACCAAAGGGCTAGCGCATACGCACAGTGTCAAGATGCTAATAATTTAGTTTCATGATTAAAACTTGTCAACTGAAGGTTACCACCCTTTCGGAAACGAAAAGCCATGCAAACGGCTACCAGATTAAAACACCATTTAAGATAACGCATTTGCTCCAATTATCTCGAATTATATGCTACTATTTAAAGACCTAGTACAGTAAATTTAGAGATTTGTTCCAGAAGAAGTATACGCTGTACATATTTGACGATAATAGCTGCAAAAGCTAAGAAATGTAGAACTGAGTTATGGACTATTGTGGTAAACTGTTTTTCATCATTTCACTTTTCCTGAATTTTTGGACGTGGCCCAAACAAAGCCGTGTGACGTACTATGGAGTCCAGCACTGACGTTTCCCCGTCCCCACTATATTTGTCCATTCATATTACAACGCGGCACGGTGATCGACTGGTTAGCACATCAGC
Organism: Hippocampus kuda; assembly: GCA_901007745.1. NCBI lineage: Eukaryota > Metazoa > Chordata > Actinopteri > Syngnathiformes > Syngnathidae > Hippocampus > Hippocampus kuda. The sequence goes on from CAAKHF010008776.1 coordinate 13,314, forward strand.
CTCATAGTGCAGAGGTGCAGAGTTCGATTCTGGCCTTCCTGTGTAGAGTTTCCATATTCTCCCCGTGCCTGTGTGGGTTTTCTCCAGTTATTCCAGTTTCACCCCGCAGTCCAAAAAGATGCATGACAGGTGAATGGAAAACTCTAAATTGTCCCTAAATTGTGAATGTGAGCGCGAATGGTTGTTCGTCTCTTTGTGCCCTGCGATTGGCTGGCAACCGGTTCAGGGTGTCCCCCTCCTACTGCCCGAAGACAGCTGGGATAGGCTCCAGCATGCTCGCAACCCTCGTGAGGATTAAGCGGATTAGAAAATGGATGGATGGATGGATATTAATAGCTAGCTTCGCTATGCCGACACACCAGAAATGCATCTTGCCTGAGGAAAAGAATTTACAGAACAGCCTAGTGATGTTCTTTAAATTCTCAAGTGCTCGTATTTTGTATTATTCAGGCTACTCTAATATTTTGGAAGGCAAAGCAATGTGGGGTATATAACTTGCAAGAAACGTGCTGAAATGTCTGCCGGATAACATGAGCCATAGGCTGAATGATGTGTGCCGCCGTGCTTAATACAGTAAATGGATAACTTTTCCTGAAGTACCTTTGTTGTTTAGACACACACGCACTCACGTACAACAATAAGCAGGACATTACACTTACGCCTCTTAACATGCTGTTGGAAAGCCATTCAGTGGACAGCCCCACAGAGTTTGAGAGCAGAAACAAGAGCATTATTTTGCACAATTTTGAAGCGTCGTGATGTTTTTTAAATCATACAAATTTTGCAGTTTTGTTAACACTCTTCTCTGTGGTGTGCTTCAAATTTACAAGACATGTATTTTCAGTTTACAGTTACTTTAAGCCATACATCATAATGGATATACATTATCTGAACTGCTTATCCTCACAAGGGCCGTGCTGGAGCCTATCCCAGCTGTCTTCGGGCAGTAGCACGGTACACCCTGAACTGGTTGTCAGCCAATCACAGGGCACACATCGACGAACAACCCTTCACACTCACAATCATAGATAGGGACAACTTAGAGCAGGGGTTTCCAAAGTCTGTCCTCAAGGGCCGCCTCAATCTGTCCTCAAGCTGGTGTGTTGCAGCTGGGAGAGCTGGAAAACAGGCAGGACAGTGGCCCTCCAGGCCCGGAGTTGGACATGCCTGAGTCTTAGAGTGTTCCACTAACCTTCCATGCATTTCCTTGTAATGTGGCAGGAAACCAGAGGACCCAGAGAAAACCCGCGCAGGCACGGGGAGAACTTGCAAATTCCACACAGGAAGGCCGGAGCCGGAATTGAACCCTACACTTCTGTACTGCGAGGCGCACCTGCTAACGAGTTGACCAAGACATTGATCTCACAATAATTAAAAACAATTATTTGACAAGGTAGAGAACAGAGCAATATCATCTTGTAACACTTAATTTCTGTCAATCTCTGCAAGTGTTTACATGTTTAAATGATCATTTCAACAACATTGACTGGAAAGCAGTTTGCATCACCGGTGCGCTATTTTTAGAACAGGGCCGCAGGCGACTCATGTGGTCCTTGGTTCCCTGGAGCACCATGTTTGTGGCACCTGTTCTAGACCATCCATTTTTGTCAGGCTTCAAGACTACTACAGATTTGGTTTATTTAGCACACCGAACCCACTAAATATACCAATACCAATAAACCAATAAGAACTTTTTTTTCACACACACACAAATCACATTGGTGTGATAAGCCGTACAAATTGTAGGTATGAACTGTCCTGCCACCCCGAGTTTACATGTCTTAGCCTGATGGTGGCAGTAGTGTGACACAGGTAGAGTTGATCAATGAACGATGAGGTCAAGAACATCAGCAAACTCATTTACAACTAAATCTTGTCTCCAACAGTTCTATTTGTTTACACAGAGCAGAGGATATACATATCGAATGTCTGTGAGCATTGCTGGAAGTTGATTTGGCATGTCTGACTACTATCACCTTCGCGCATTTAGGTGTCACGTTATCACAGCACCTGCCAGTTTCCGCGTTTGCGTCCTACTCAAGGTCATTCAGTTCTGCTCGATATCAGCCTTTTGTCCTGCAAACCTCCTTCGTACCACTTACTTCATCTGTGATTTCTTAAGCCCCCGAGTTTATGACAAAACCTAAGTATGAGGTGTATTTGTCCTATTTAATCAGTTGCGACTTGTGTTCGTGAGCAAGTTAGCCACATTAGCCCGCTAGCATCGGGCTGCCGCGGTTCGCGGCGATTAACATGACAATATAGAGGCGTTTAAGTTCATGTTGCTGTGTGTTAGTGGTGCGACGACCGTGGCTCCTTCCCGCCCTGATGATGACCCGGTGTAATTTGTTCGCAAATGTGTGTTGGCCCTCATGTCATAAGTGTAAGTGTAATTAGTTCGTGTGGCCCCTAGATGGTGCCATTACCCTGCCATTGTTATCTGATTCCTTGGTTGCGTCCAGGAATATTCCGAATGTTATGTTATAACATTTTTAATTCCTATTTTCTCACATTTGTAGACTCAACCCAAAGACAGTCATTTTGACATCCTATTCATCATCATCTCTTCAGCCCAAAATGCAGTCAATTCGATTCATCCCTTCTAGTTCCTCCTTCATCTCTCATCGTCCCTCCTCATCATCCCTCTTCAACCAACATCACCCTGTATTGTTTTTATTTCCCTGTATTCACTGCCACATCTCCAGTAAAGAGACTAAAATACACCCTCGAAACCTGTCTCTTGGTACCTGTGCTTTGACCGGCACACCATCTGGTTTACAGTTAACTCCTTAAACGAATCAGGCTTAACGCCCCTCCAACAGTTATAGTTATACTGTTGAACAGGTTGGAAACTTTTTTAGGACTAATTGGAACAATCCTAAAATGTTTCACGTCGTACGTGGCGGAAAAGACCAATTTTGTGACCATTGGAAGTCGAGGACCAAAGTTTGACACCTATGACTTATGGCAGGGGTGCCCAACCAGTCTGGTCGACCGCGGACTGATCCCAAGACGACTGCGAGGTGTGTTGGAAAGAAAAAGTCGGGTTTTTTTTTAAAAGCTTTTTCAACGACATGACTGGAAGTCAGTGTCGCCAAACTTAGCGACTTTGACACTATATTTAGTGAGTATTCAGATCCTCTCGAGTGACTTTTTTTTTTTCAAAAAAGTGACTAGAAGCAATCTAGCGACTTTTTCTGGTGTTTATTGGAGTTTTATTTGGAGTCTGTGTGGTGAAAGCACGTTGTTCTCAATGAGCAACGCCGGGAGCTGTTGTGGCCCCACCCCCAAATGAAGCCGTTGCTGGTTGATCGCGCCAGGTTTACAATGTGTGCTGGATGTAAATGTAAAACTTTCCTTTGTCTGAAATAAATTAAAAAAACATTCAACAAATAAAAATTACAGTGATCCCTCGCTATTTTGCGGTTCTTTTGTGGCGGCTTCAGTGCATCGCGCATTTTTTCAAACATATTCATAAAAAAAACAAAAAAACAAAAACAAATTTTAAGTCCGCAAAAAGTCCGCGAGAAGCAGCGAAAGTCAGCAAAACAACAGCGAGTCACATTGAGCAACATATACATGTATACAGTGAAACTCCTCTACAATGAAATCATGTTTGCAGCAAGAAGTTTTTCACAACAGGGGTTTTTTCACTGCAGCAAATTTGATATCAGATGTAAGCTCACACACACCCACCCACACACACACATATGTGTACTCTATTCTTATTCCAATAGTGCGCAAGTATGAGCACACACTTATTTGACACTTCATATTGTCAGTGTAGAAAGAAAAAAGGGAAAAAAATTGCGAAATTTACGATCAGCATTCACTTTCACTTACATCATGTTCTTGGATAATGTCTTTTGTTTTGCTTGCTCCGTCTTTCATTTTGATCACTTTTACCCTCTCTTCCAGCATCAGAGCTCTTCTTGTCTTAGCTGCTTGACATCCAAAGGTCCGTTTTGTAGCATTTTAGCAATGCAACGTCCATCCTCGTCTGAATCTAACAAGAACAAATACTTCCTGGCATGCAATGAACTTTTAAGCCAGCCACGGGGCGCTTCATAGTCCTCGATGGCCATAGTTAGCTCTCGAAGGCTAAAAACCTTACGCTAACCAGAGCGCTTCTCTCTCATTAGCGCTCCAGTTAGCGTAAGGTTTTTAGCCTTCGAGAGCTAACTATGGCCATCGAGGACTACGAAGCGTCCCGTGGGTGTTTTTAGCATGATAACAAGTAAAGCATTTGAGGAAACATTTGTTTATTTGAATGCCCGTCGAGCCATAAGCAATTTACTCTGAGCAGCTAATCGGATGCTACGGATCTAGCTTCAGTATCTACACACATAGACAGTGAGGTCCCTCTTTGCCAATCGGAGGCCAGGATGATGCTCGGTAAGCCAATGGCAGAGCAGCTATGAGTATGTTAAGTCCAGGAAACTCGCAGCTGTGACCGAAATAAACATCGTTCACTATGTAAACCAGTGTGGTGGTTGCTGTTGCCTTTTATCGAACGAAGCAGTAGAGGTCGCTGCTGGATAAGACTTCGTTGTAGTGAATGTCTTCGCGAGGCTGGAGCAGAGA
>CAAKHF010008777.1:21688-43171 GCA_901007745.1 Hippocampus kuda
CCCCCCCCCCCCCCCACCACCACATAGCCGGTATACTAAACTGGGTCACAATAACATAATATAGTAATGTTTTACTTGCTGTTCCCCTTCTGATGAAACAATGGAAGATTCCTTTCTCATTACATTTTTACTTGGATATCTTTGAAAAATGGTTTACCATTCAAAAGGGAGCACAGGTGACCATCAATGGAAATACATTATGCAGGACAAAAGAATACAGCCATCTATACAGGAAGGGGATAATTTAGACTGACATGTTATCGTTCAACCCATTCGCAGCTAGTTTTGATAAAAAGGTCATTTAAGTTGGAACTAGTTCACCCAAAGGTGTCCTTACTTTGGGGAAAAAAGTTTCTGTTGCCAGTACACAAACAGTTGTCCAAAACGTCGCGGTGAATTATCATTCAGGGTGAACTAAAGGCTTAATAACTGGGTCAAATAACTGATTGAGAGGCTTGTCTCGGGGCATAACGGTGAAATAGTGGTTAGCACATCTACCTCACACTGCTAGGCTTCGGGTTCCTAATTCAGCTCTAGGCTTCGAGATTTTTGATGGTTAAATTATATCGTGTTAATCCTTGTCTATGTGCCCTTCGATTGGGTCCATTATTAGTTGATTGGCACAGCTCACCTGCAACCCAAATGAAGCTAAGCGGTATAGAAAAATGGATGTTTGGCTCACTACTTAGAATGTATTTTGGCAGACCCTCCTCTCTTTCCGTCTGGGGCTGAATTTATTAACTTGGTTTTGACGCCACTGGCCAAATCATTTTTTGGAGAATGGGGACACCTTGTGGACAGAGGATGCAACGTACACAGTACGTCAAAAGGAAAACATGTTGACGGCTGACTGTCAGACATGGTGGTTAATCATTTATGATGGTTAACGGGTGAAATGTTTTTGAAATACAGTTATGTAACATGAGGGTCAAAAATAAGTTCTCCTCAGCCTTACGTGAGTCACCAGCATACACGCAGTCTCTCACGGAGGATTTCTGTGTCAATCGTCGGGAGAAGAATAGACACAATCCAATTAGTGTAGTTAAAGAGACGCCCTGAAAAGAAACTAGGACGATGTGTAACAAACTCAAGGATTACAGACCTGCTGACACTGCGTGACCTCAACTATCAGGTATTTGGTGCTTGAAAAATAAGCAAGTAAACCATACATTGAAATTACACAAACAAGCGTGCTAAGTGCATCATTGAATAGGAGGATTCATTAAAAGCATGCGTGTATAATGTATTCCCGTTGCTGCAGGTGTTATTGCGTAACTCATCTCAAACTGTACAGTACATTCCCGTCTTACATTAAACCGCCATAACGAAGCATGATTTTTCCACAATATTTTCGTGTGCACAATATTGAATAAAAGGTCATTCAGAACAGCGCAGACATTTGATGCAAAGAAAAAAATAAAAAAGAATTTTTAAATGAACAAATGTAAATTAAGAAAGGCATGTTCCGACAACATTAAAGAACAAGAAGAATACTCAAACGAAAAATAGGGTTCACTGATCAGTTTATGAACAATTCTGTAGTTACCAATCCTTTAAATAAAGAAAAAGCCACAACGATCACTGAAATAAATTGAAGGTGACAAACGCACTTGCTAAAAGCCCCATTTTTGTCTTATTTGTTCAAAGCACATTCTCCACGAAACCTTGAGACTTGTCATTATGTATTTTGGCAAATTCTGGTCTCGTTAATTTCAAGTTATTTCAGTGAGCATTGTGGGCTTTTCTTTTTCTCACAGAAGCGTACCACCAATCTCTTCGCTGGGATGAACAAACTAAATGTTGACAAACTAACAATAATCCAGAGTGAATCATTCCCTAATGCTGACCAAAGCCAACCCAAACCAGCTGCCACTTGGCAGTGGAAAGGTCTGACCAGTATGTAAATGAAGGAAAGCACAGACTTCTGCCCTGGCTGCTCAGTACTGTATGGCTAAAACGACTCTAGGTTATCGATAATAACAAAATGAATACTCCGACGCATAGTCTACAAGAAGAGCGTTGTCTCACAATCAAAGCAATGGGTAGCTGTTCCACTGCATATTTCCCGCTGCCCGGAACAGGCACCAAAAAGGTTGTGACCACAGCAAATGTCATAAATACCCTGCCATTGTGATGGACATATGGCCCTCCGATTGGCAACCAAGTGTATTGATGATGTCATTTCCCAGTTTGTCTTATGAGGAACTCCATTAAATACTGTCAGACAATGCTGAGCTGATCTAATGGCATTAAGGCAGATGGTCTTGATCTGAAATAGATCGCCAATTTAGCCTCGGTGGATATGCTAACTATTTTTAATCCCATTGACGCAGGAGAAGAATTGGCCTCCTAAGAAGGATGAGACACGAGGCGGGGGAGGTTATAAATGAATGTCAAGGAAGGATCAGAGGACGAATCAGACGGCACTCAACACATTAAACCCAGCAAGGTGTTGCCCTCCTGCCTCGCACCGGGCATCTAACACACAAGAGACCAGCTTGAAAAGCAGAACCAGCCATGGAAGCCGCTGCCCAGACCGCGACGACCACCACAGCCTTCGATCGGGACTCATTCGCCAAGAAAGCCTTGAGGGCCACCACCAGAGGGGCTTCATCTCATTTCGTGGGGAGCTCCATTATCATCCTGTCCTCCTTCGCCGTGTCCACTCTGGCTATGAACTGTGGGAAAAAGATCCAGGAGTCTCGGCACAAACCCAACATCAACTGACGACGGGCTGCAGGTGGATGGTGCATCTTTCTCGATTGTGATATCATCTTGTAAATAATAATGTCTTCATTGCTTAGTGTGGACACAAGGACAGGCAGAGTTGTCACTTCAAAACAGCAACTGCAAGGGATTTGCTGCAAAATTTGGCATCCATCTAAAATCAAGACCAGTGCAACGCCTTAAGACCTTGCATTGAAGCGAACCGTATGTCTTCATATCTTCATGTCTCATCCTTTAAATTTGTCTGTAAATACAACAGCTCTTTAGTTGTGTTTTTCATACTTGTCAGAAAAGCAAGACTGATCTCAAAGATCTAAATGTCTTTGTATTGCATTTACGATATGAAGCGTGTCTAACACAAGGGAGCCTAAATCCGGCTTCAAATGCTTATTTTCTTTAATTATGAACTTGCTTTTGAAAGTTATTTGAACGAGAATCTAAGGCTCTATTTGAGTGAAGCAATGTTGTTGAATGCAAGCGTCTACCAATCATTTGTTCTGATTGTGCAAGAAAATGTGTTTTTTTTTTTGCATTGGCTTTATTTAAAAAAAAAATAATTTAAAAAGCTGTGCAACATTATACAGTATGACCTTTCATAAGTGATTTGAGGGATTTTTGGGTGTCTTAGGCTCCAGCACCCCCCGCGACCCTAGTGAGGATAAAGCGGTTCGGAAGATGGATGAATGAATGAATATTTGGTTGAGTAATGTGGATTTCCGCCATGTAAAACAAGGCTTTGAACAACACTACAGTATATGTAGTTTTTCATACTGCCACTAGAGAGCACCGTTGGGATTAAAATAATACTTTTTGCAACGTTGCCTCATTTTTGCTCCCAAGACCGGTTCAAACGAAGACTCTGGATACATTTTGTAAAACACATTTTATGAGTAAAACAGATTGAACAAAGGAAAATATTCCATATACTTGCACTGCTGTCTGTGTGTGTGCAAGCAACTCACAGTACATGTAAGGCCAGTCCTCAGAGAGTGTCCAGACTCTTCAGCCTGCGCTCTGTGAAGAAGCGGTGCGTCTGTGTTGGGTTTGTGACACCACCTGGTGCACTGAAGTAGGACAGCATGGACCTGTTGGCCAGCCGCTGCGCTGCCTTTTCTCCGTCCTCCTCGTCATCGTCCCTGAAGAGAGATTAAGCAACAAGTGTCATTTTTCACACTGTGGTAAGCGCTCATCTCCTCAGGTCAAATGTTTGCCGCATTAAGTGTATGCCAGACATGAAAGCGATTGCGGGTTTCACACTTTAGGTGATGTAAATGTTTATGCAAGCCATGGCTAATTTTTAAAGCATTTTTGTCTTTCTTTTGATCTTAATAGTTATGGGAAGCGCCAATAATTTTGCTCTTCATGAGTTTTTAGACTTTGCTATGAAACTTGTTTTTGCACATTTTATGGATTACTGTATACCACCAAGGGCAAGGACACAGAAAATCGGCATTTAATTCTGATTAAAAAATGTTTTAGATCTTTGACTGATCCTATGCACTCAAAGGATCGTATTAGGCAAAACTGACTTTTTAATTGGCTGTCGATAAATAAATGGGTGTCTGAGAAAGACCCAGTGTGTCTGTCAGCAAGCCATTCTGAATGTTGTCAGTTTCTCCAACCATTACTTGACAACTGGGCTGGCCAAAGAACTGCCATGTTCAAGTGACAGCCGCAGCAAACTGAAATGTAAAAGCCAAAAGATAAGCAAACCCGTATTGTGTTTTGTTTGGTGCACAGATCAACGGTAGCAGTGTTAGATGAACACGTGTGACATAGTTGTTGTTGGGTGAAATTATCAGCATGGTCAGGTGGTACTTGGAAGCGAGGTTTTACTGACAGACAATCGTGCAGCTCAAACTGAAATCCGTTACACATATGCAGTGACCCGCACTAATTGAAAACTAAATAGCAACTTGGTGATGAAGTGCTGCCTCCACAACTGAAAATATCAATACTGTTTTGCAGTTGTTGTTTTTTTTAAAGAATTTTAAGTTTAACAAGTAGCCAACCCCTCACTCGGCCCCTTGTCACCATGCCAACAGAAAGCCGTACTTAGCATTGGACCCGCTGGAGCTGAAGTAAACCATGGCTCATTTGCAAGAGACAGGTCAGCCTCCTCAAAACACGACAGCAATGTAGCAGAAAAACAGGGTGTGCTGTAATTGTTGATTCTGTAGACTATTTCAACTTATGAAGAAAAATGCTTGTCTCCTTAAAGAATTTCTAGAACACTTACCAATGGACAGTCACAGCCTTGCTGTCAATCAAGGTTTGGGCCGTGCTCCAGCTAAAGCGCACAAATTGGGGGTAGCCAAACACTGGGTCCAAGTACTTCAGAAGCCACGCTTTAGTTTTTGGGTCTATAAGCAGCAAAATGATTTTGCAAACATTACATCAGTAATTATGAAACCATCAAGCATTCTTTACCGTTTGGGTATCCTGAGCCATATTCTGTATCCATGTCTGCTAAGTTCTCAACAAACTTCCAGTTCTTCACAACATGGTCCCTGGCTACCTGAAATGATAGAGATTAATATTAGCACCGTGACATGTTGCCATCATCTTTGTGTCATTTTAGAAAAACATGAAATGAGCACTTCACTTAAAATCCTCCCAAATGCTATTTGAAACATCAGGGGAATTTTTATGTGGAGACTTGGAAAACCCGTGTACAAGTTTACTGCAGCCTATTTTTAACTGAAACTTGTCAGAGGTTCAAGGAGGTATGTTGAGAAATAATCACTTTTTTTTTGTTTTACAGTAAAAGCATAGAATAGAGCCTGCAGTGATAAAATGGAACAGGGTATTCCAGGGGGACTGACTTTGGCACAGATACTGGCTGCACTGACGATGGGGAAGAGGGAGTCAGCCTTTGGCCTCACTGTGACATCGATGCCTGGGAAAATCTTTGAGAGCTTCTCCTCGTACTTCTCAGCAGGGCCGACTGTGTCCACATATACCTGCAGAGATGGAGGACAACATTTGAGGTAACCCCCATTGTGTTTCCGCTTTGTGAATCTGTGGCAAGTGGAACCTCCAAAGTCAAACACATTGTGCTCTAGTATTCTGATTGACTCCCATTACTGTAATTTCAAAAAAAATGTTTCCATAGGAAACCCTGAAAGAACCACCAGACATTCGCAGTTCGGCATTTTGATTCTTGGATTATTGTCGAACACCAAACTGTACCACTTTTGGAATGTTCTGCTGTTGAAGTTCCACTGCACAAATATGAAAACTCCGATTCACAAACCTCTTTGAGCTGTACGCCACTGTCCAGTGCAAATTGAACTAAACCAATGGCCGTGTCATGTGACAGGGTGTTCAGGTTGCATTTAGTCCTGACAAAAGCAAACGTGTTGTTGGTGCATTCATATACACATTACAAGTAGATGCACATTGCATTGCATTGCATTGGCCAACCATACCTCTGTAACATACTGGTGGAGATGGTGTTGGGGGAGAGAATATGCAGGGCCCAGCCCAAAAAACCTTTGGCATCATCCAGTTTTTGGAAAAGAGTCTCTCTTTCTGCCTCTGAGAGAGTTTTGGAATCTGGAAAAGGATAAGAGAAACAAGATGATTTCTTCCTTGCCTTCGTCAGCTAGTACTTGCTCATATGGGGTTCAGTTGATTTCTGAATGTGTGAACCTCATGATTCTCGACCTGCACCATATGTAAATTGCGTTGAGATAACGCTGGTTGCGAATTGGCAGTTTATGAATAAAACCAGGAGAAATCACCTGCAACTTTCAAGCCCTTTAGTTCCTCCTTTTTGGAAATGGGACAAAAGCATATTCCATAAACCATTGGACCTGGATTTTAAAAAAAAACAAAACACAAAACAGAGGTTAAACAGTTTTTTTTCATTGTGTGACAAATTTGCATTATGAACCTCGCCCCTACTATGAGCAAAACGGTTGATGTTTTTCTCCATGGAATCCTGCTTCTTAAAACATATACTCATTTCCATATACACATTTCCCTTGCTATGAATGTTAACTGCTGTAAGTCCAATCACCCATTTTAAATGTTCAACTCGGTTGACGCATGACATATATATTTTCCCCAATCGCAAGCACAGAAACCAATTGAAACAGCAATGGTTCTCAAATGGGGGTACGTGTACCCCTTGAAGTAGGTGAAGGCACTCCAAGGGGCATGTGAGCTTTTGAATGCTATTTAAAAGTAGCATTCCTGAAAAAAAAATCCTTAAAAAGCAATTATTACATTCTGTAAATACTTATGTATGTATATGTTCATAAATTGTATTTTATATTCAGTAGGCAATTCAATTTAATTCCCCTAAAAATCTAGTCTCCTCCGTAAATTTTGTTCTTCTACTTCTTCCTTTCATAACTTTGCTGCTGTGAATTGGGAATTTCTCCATTGCGAGACTAATAAAGGCTTTCGTATTCGCACAAGAATAGGTCTCCCCAACTTGCCAATTACTTGAAAACTTTAAGTAATTTTTATGTGCACAAATCTTTATAATTAAGTTCATTCTTTCTTTCTTTTTTTAGATAGAGACCACTAGACAAATAAGAGTTCCAAAGTTCAATAAATCAGTCAATGATGGCACAGCATTCTCTTTTAAGTCAATCACTACCTCTTTTATTTTTTCCCCAACCCAAAATGCTTTGTGCTGGTTAGGGGACACTTGTTGAAAAGCCTTCATGAAATGAGTGGATGAAGGCAACCCGCAGCATACCCAGCACCGGTCCCCTGCCCGCTTCGTCAATGCCCAGGCAGCAGTCTTCGGTCTGACACACATCAGGGATGATGGAGGACAGACGGCAGCTGACAGAGTTATCGGCGTCGAAGGCGCTGGTATCCATGACCGCTGCCCGAGAAGACATTTCACATACATGAATACATCGTCGCGTTGGCGACATGTCATGTCATGTCGGACACCTGTTTGCTATGTCTACCAATGACAATCAGGTTAGCTACATGCTATGCTGGACGGTGACTGTGCTCGCCGATGATATTAGTACGTTGACGGAATTCCGCATTTCAACTGTGATTCTAGTCTGGAAAACGCGCCTTTATTCTTTATGAATTCTTACCTCAGTCGACAGAATAACGACTTTTCCCAGCTTGGGTATTTACAATGTGTGTGCGTGTTAGGTAAATAAGACAGCAGACTTTGAAGCAGGAGAATTCGCGCCTCTTCATGACGTAACCAGCGTCAGAAGCAGCTTTGTTGTATACTGCCGCTCCATGGCCTGGAGTGGAAGATGCAGCCTCAAACTTGACGGCCCTGCGGGGAGTTCATATTCGTTGTATTTTGCAAATCATTCTGATTCAGGTCGCGGCAAACGACATCCAAACAGAAGTTCATACCCAGGACCGCTTGACTATGAGGCAGACATATCAACCACTAGTACAGACTATCTACAGTTCTACACAAAAAAAACCCCCAGTATTTTCCAATTCATTTCGTGTTTGTTTCTTTTGGTAAACAATCTCCCTTTCACTCACATTTTGAATGGCGTTTTATGTTCAAGATTTCTTTCTGTCGTGTCGTGTATTCCTGAGACTATAGTTTGTATTGTGGTCACTGATGGAATAGCACACAACTGTTCAATCAAGGCCTGGGGACAAGAGCTGGCCTGCCACATCAATTTATGTGGAACACTAAAGAAAATAAAGGATAATTTCTTGCTAAATGTATTAATTATTTTCATTCTAGGTGAAGATCTATACCAAAAGTTCAACTTTTAAAAGACATTAGATGCATTTTTTAAAAAAACAATTCTTAACATAAATTCAACAGCAGTTGTGTACTTATATTTGGTTACCGCTATTGTCCATGATTTCTTATTTCAAATTCAATTCATTTTTAAAAATATACAATATATAACAGGGGTCACCAACTCTGGCCCTCAAGGGCCACTATCCTGCATGTTTTAGATGTTTTCCTCTTCCAACCCAATTGATTCAGATGATTAGGATCGTATCAGGCTTCTACAGTTTGCTGATGAGTTGTTCATTTAAATCAGTTGAAGTGTGTTGGAGGAGGGAAACATCTTGCAGAATAGGGGCCCTCGAGGGTCGGAGATGGTGACTCCTGATATATAACGATAGTGATATATTACATCATAGATGTAATCATATGATGTTGGTTTTCAATCTTCACGACCCTCTGAAAGAAATTACAACTACATTGTGTGCCATGACAAAACAAAATTGAACACCTCTGGCTCGCGCTCCTGACTTATATGTGTCACGTTTCTGTTTTCGGCCTGGACAGCAGGTGGCAGCATGAACGGACTTTATGACTGCACACCTGCTGCCAATTTAACTATCAAGGGACTCTGTACTTAAGGATCCATTTTCAGTCTGCCGGAGTATTGTTTATGCCTTGCTGCTTCCTTGCTCATAAACCTTTTTTGCTATAGATCTCGTCGTTTTTCGCTTTTGACTAGTGATGGCCAAATGAAGCCTCATGAAGCAATGAAGCTTTGCAGCCAATTGGTTTGCACATGTAGCAAAGCTTCGTGGTGCATCATATGCTCTATGGCGTCATCAAGTGGTCCAGAAGCCCAACAGGTCAACAGAGTTAAGAATTCAATGACTATTTGCTTAAGACAAACGATATGAATGAGCTTGTGTTAGTAATTTAGTATGTGAACAAAATACAAGTGCTAAGGATCATTTGTTATTCATTTTTATTTAGAAATAATAGCTTTCCCACAGTGGCTGGCTTTAAACAGTTTTTTTTTTGGACAATATTTCACCAGCTTTAGAAAATATTCTTTCACAAGGTACAGATGAATAAATTTGGGTAGGTATGGCCCAGTTTCATGGCTCTCCTTGCTCTCATGCAAGGCTCTGTAATGCCTCAACAGAGACGAGGTGTTATTGTTTAATACAAGTTCCCTTGCATGCAACAGACACTTCACCTGTGAAATAACAAAAGTTAGACACAAGAACAAGCGAAAAAGCTGCATTGTCACATTTATATTAAAATAGTTTTTCTCCCTTACCTTATTGGAAGCAATCAAACCAAAATGTTCCCATACAGGGGAGGATCGTCTTTTTTACGCAGGTTCCATCGCAAGCAACGGACAAGGCTCGAAAAAAGATTGCACTAGTTACACTGTTGCACTGTTGTGCACAGGTACAGGAGCCCGAAAACCACAAAATGTGAGATAACAGGCGATCACCATTGCGTTTTGCAACCAAATATCGGACCACTCACAAATTTCAGCAAGCCGGCGAGGCTTCACACGTCATCATTTCAGGGTTTTGCCGAAATGACGCCCCCCTCGATACAAGCTTCGTGGAAACGCCCCTCCCATTACTCGACACACGCTTCGGAGCCTCGACCCATTCTGTCCCATCACTACTTTTGACTTCTCGGTGCCATTTATTCTGTTAGTATGATTTTTATTTTGTGATTCGGCTTTGCTCGCTTGTATTGTGAAACATTGTTTTTCGTTTGTATCCTCGGTTCTTGTTTTCTCCACTTGCCTTTTGTGCAAGCGCTTTTTGTTATTTGTTTCTTGTGCTCCCTGGTCCCTGTTTGGACCAGCGCTTTATGTTAATACTTTGTCAGTGCGATTTTGTTCCATTAAAACATTTGTTTGCTACGGAGACCTTGTTGGCGTCTACACTTTTTGGGATTCCAAACTTGATTCGGCTTTCCCGAAACGTGACAGAATACTCCGACCAACATGGATCCCGTAGACATGAATAAGATAATGACCGACTTGACCAGCCAAGGACAACTGGTGGGCGAGCAGGGACAAGCGCTCGAGGAGCTCCGGGAAGCGGTCTCCATGCTGTCTCATCGCGTCGAGAATTTGAGTTCCCGGGTGGAACAATTGAGCAACCGAGGAACGCCATCCTCGGGAACACCTAAAGCGACCACCGAGATACCATCCCCACCGATCGTGGGGCGGGAACCTAATTTCCCACACCCACCGCGTTATGGTGGCGAACCGGGGCTGTGTGGACAATTTTTGCACCAATGCTCATTGGTTTTCGACCAACAACCATCCACCTATGTAAAGGATACTACCAAGGTGGCATTTGTAATGAGCCTGTTGACTGGTCAGGCGGCGTCATGGGCGGTGGAAGTAAGTAATGCTCAACCCGAGCTTCGGTCTTCCTTCCCTGATTTTGTGGCAGAGTTTCGACGTGTGTTCCACCATCCGGTCATGGGAGGAGAGGTCGGAGTAGGGCTGTTAGATATTCGGCAAGGGAAGCAATCTGTGGCCGAGTACTCTATTTCCTTTCGGATTTTGGCCGCCCGGGGTGGTTATGGAAACCGCACCCTTTGTTGTTTGTTTCGTCGCGGTTTAAATGTATCTTTGAAAGACGAACTGGCAACCCGCGATGACAGCACAACCTTGGAGGAACTCATTAATCTGGCCCTCGTACTGGACAACCGCATGCGAAAACGAGAGCGGGAACGCGGAAGCGAACGGGGTCATGTCCCTTTCCAGCCCCGACGTGCTGGTGGTCGGCCGGCTTCCCACGAGTCCTTGCGACCGTCCGGACCAGACGATCACCCCGGTACCGGGACTGCCGACGCAGAGGCAGACCCCATGCAGCTGGGAGGAGGACGTGTGGGGCAAGAGAAGAGACGGCGCCGGATTCGGGACCAGGCCTGTTTCTACTGCGGTCAACAAGGACGTCGAGTCGCCGACTGTTCCATGACCCCGACCCGCCTTGCTTCGCGCACTGACAAATGTGAGTTTGCCGATCCGTACCGTTAATCTTGGGGTTGCCTTGGTTGAGAACCCATAATCCTGTCATCACCTGGGAACGTCCCGCGATTGATAACTGGAGTCCGTTCTGTTATGCCCACTGTTTGCAGTCGGCGGCAGGAAGTAGAGGGCCGTCACGTAACGATCCGCCCTAATCCATTTGTTTGGAAAAGGTTCCGAGTATCTACCATGATTTGCGTCAAGTGTTTAGTAAAGACCGCGCTCAGTCCTTGCCGCCGCACCGGCCGTACGATTGCGCCATCGAATTGATTGCTAACGCCCCTCTTCCGAGTTCACGACTATATCAGGTTTCTCACGCGGAACGAGAGGCGTTAAGGGAGTACATAGACAGCTCTCTCTCTCGGCTGGCCTTATTAGGCCTTCTAGATCCCCTTTGGGGGCTGGATTCTTCTTCATAGAGAAGAAAGACAAGTCGTTACACCCTTGTGTCGACTATCGGGGACTTAATGAGATCGGCATCAAAAACAAATATCCACTCCCGTTGTTAGATTCGGCGTTCGCCCCTCTCCAATCTGCCACCATATTCTCCAAACTAGATCTACGCAGTGCTTACCATCTGGTCCGTATTCGGGAGGGGGATGAATGGACGACGGCATTCAAGACACCTTTTGGGCATTTTGAGTATTTAGTCATGCCTTTTGGGTTAACCAACGCGCCCGCCGTATTCCAGAGTCTCATTAATGACCTGTTGAGAGACCTTCTGAATGTATTTTGTTTTGTTTACTTGGACGACATATTAATTTTTTTTCCTCGTACCCTTCAAGAGCACCAACACCATGTCAGACTCGTCCTGCAGCGTCTGTTAGAGAATCGGCTATTTGTCAAAGCAGAGAAATGCGAGTTTCATGTCGAGTCTACTTCATTCCTCGGTTTTGTTATTGAGAAGGGTCAGCTGAGAGCTGACTCCGCCAAGGTTAAGGCGGTGGTAGCGTGGCCAACACCAACCACTAGAAAACAGCTGCAACGTTTTTTGGGTTTCGCTAACTTCTATCGCCGGTTCATCCGTAATTACAGCCAGAGAGCCCTACCTCTGACCTGGTTGACCCCTGTCAAGGTTCCCTTTAGGTGGGACACTGACGCCGACAATGCGTTTTTGGAATGAAAGAAGGCCTTCACTAACCCCCCGGTTTTGCAACATCCTAACCCAGATTATCCTTTTGTTGTAGAGATGGACGCTTCGGATTCAGGAGTGGGGGCGGTATTGTCTCAGCGTTCCCCAGTTGACCAGAGACTCCACCCATGCGCCTTCTTCTCTCGTCGTCTCAGTCCAGCCGAAGCCAACTATGACGTGGGAATTCGGGAACTCCTCGCTGTCGTTTTGGCTGTGCAGGAATGGCGACATTGGCTCGTTCACTGTGTACACCGACCACAAGAACCTCGCATACATTCGCTCTGCCAAGAGACTAAATTCACGTCAAGCCCGGTGGGCGCTTCTCCTTACACGTTTCAACTTCACACTTACCATCTGTCCTGGCTCCAAGAACATAAGACCTGACGCTCTATCCCGTATCCATGACCCCGCGGAGAGGAGCAGCGAACCACGGAGCATTCTTCCCGACCACTGCATTTTGGGGGCACTTAGGTGGGAGATCGAACGGAGGATCCAGGAGGCCCAAGGCGGAACCCAAGTCCCGGCTGGCTGTCCCGCAGGGAAGCTTTTTGTACCCCCACCTCTGCGCTCGGAGGTGTTGCAGTGGGGGCACTCGTCGAAGGTGTCTTGCCATCCTGGCGTGAACCGGACCTTACAGCTTGTCTCTCAGCGGTTTTGTTGGCTGCTTCCTTGCTCATAGACCTTTTTTGCGATAGATCTCATCATTTTTTGCTTTTGACCCTTCGGTGCCATTTTTTCTGTTAGTATGGTTTTTATTTTGTGATTTGGCTTTGCTCGCGTGTATTTTGATACATTGGTTTTCGTTTGTATCCTCGGTTCTTGTTTTCTCCCCTTGCCTTTTGTGCAAGCACCTTTTGTTATTTGTTTCTTGTGCTCCCTGGTCCCTGTTTAGACCAGCGCTTTATGTTAATACTTTGTCGGTGCGATTTTGTTACATTAAAACATTTGTTTGCTACGGAGACCTTGTTGGCGTCTGCGCTTTTTGGGATTCCAAACTTGAATCGGCTTCCCCAAAACGTGACAATATGTGAGTTCAGTTCACACCCAGTGAAGGTGTTAATGTTATTTTGAACGGTTGTCTATTCCTACGTGATTGACTGACAAGTCAGGTGACCAGTGAGCCTAAAAAGATTAGCGCTGTAAAAAAAATGAAGGGATGTATATTATGTATAATTATAATTCTGAACGTATGTAACCGCCATTAGATGTTCTGTGGCATCACTTGGTTAAAACACACTTAGCACAGGAAAGGAACAGGAGGACATATGATGTGAAGCCACCCCCCCATTGAAGTTGTTTTGAAATTTATTTTGTCAGACATGCATTTCTTCAGGTGGAGAGGAGAGGGCAGCGTGCAAGGAAGGCCATTAGTGAAAAGTTGAAATTGGCCTGCTCCCTGCCTCTTAACACCCTCCCCTTCTCTCACTTTCGATCCCTCTTGCTTGCTCAATGGCTCTCTTTGTCTTTTTGCAGTAAAACGCAGTCCCCAGCCGATTAAATGCTAGGAATTAGTAGTCCATTTTAGCCTACTGTGCATACAAACACACTAAACAGCTTAAGCTGCTGGGGCGCTGATTGTGTTATTATTACAGTTCACACGTCAGCGGCGGTTTATAATTTGCTTTTCTCCGTATTCACTTGCTAAGTGCAGCATGTGCTTGATCCTAAATGTGACTGTTGCATAAAATAACATGGTAATGGTTTGTTCTTCACTTACACTGACATAAATAGTAAAGAAACTGATATTACACATTTGTTTTTTTTTATAAATAAATTGATTTAATAGATGACAACAATAATATTTCAACATCGCTATTTCTTGTAAGGAAGCAAAATACTTGGCAAACACTTTACAAAACGATTCAGAATTATACAAAAAATGGAGGAAGCAAAAGGTGTGGCATACTTATAGCAAAAAAAAAAAAAAAAACTGCATGGTAAGAGGGTCAGTATAAAATTGGAAAGTATGCATCACATATTGTAAAGTAAAGCCCATGGTATTGAATATTATTCACATCGCCAGAGAGGAAGTACGGTAGCCTATTTGTGCCGCTCTATAGGAACAACGGTAAAGTAGAAAAAATGCGGAACTATTGTACATGTGATTCCAAGTAATCCTTAAGCAGGACCCAAAGCTGGCCAATCATCTCAACAGACTGGATCGAACTTTGTACTACAGCTTGTTACAAAACGTTAGCGATCATAGTTGATTCAGCAAATTGTTACAAAGAAAGAAAAGTGAGACAGTTCAATATTTTCTCTAACTGAGCAGGCATGGAAAATGTTCTCTGCTATTGGCACAAAATGACAATGAGAGTTGAGGTAAAGTGTCCAAGATGGAGCGAAAATGTGAAATAGAAGCTCTCTTTCCCTCTCTTTTTCCTATTATTCCCAGAAATGCTTCAGATCAAATAAGCAGTAAAGGATAGAAGACACAGAAACACACAGACAGACTAGAGTTATCGCCAAAAAAAAAGGTTGCCGTTACCAAAAACAACCCTTAATTGGGGGCCAAGTTTGAACGAAACATGCTCCAGAAGCAGTGGTGGTGACGCTGTGTCAGTATTATCATGTCAGTCACAATAAAGTTACCGGTACTCTAGTACATCAACATCAACGACACTACTAATATAAAAAAGGTTAAAAAAACAAAACAAGAGTCTCCTTTAGTTTGGTTAATAAATGGGATGATGTCAGTCCAATATCCTTTCCTGGGTTATCATTCGTGTATATAAAACACTCGATTGGCCTCTTTTCAATTGCTGTACATCGTCACTTACATTCCGGATGGCACACATTGTTTCCAAATGTATCGTTTAGCTTGGCTGCAAAACCCCAATAAACAACTGCGGATGCATTTTATCAGCTAAAAAAGTAAAAACCTCGAATATTACATCGACATGGCGGAGACATACAAACACACGCGCACATCATGCGAACTCCCATTGGCAAACACATGCACACGGTTGCTCTCACACGCTTCCCATATATTCCCGGACTCCGTCCTCAGGGTCTTGTGAGTGTGGTGTAAACAGGCTGCTCCCAGTGTGTGGGGCTGTGAGAGGGAGCCACACTAGAGGGGTCGCCTATGGTGGTGTACAGAGGCCTCTGTGTAGGGCCCATGTACGAGAAGGCTGAGTACAGCCCGGGGGCCTGACTGGAGTGGGTGTAGTACGCCCCAGGGGCCTGGTGGTCTCCGTATTCAAACTGAGCTCTGGAGGCCAGCGAGGGAAAAGCAGAGCCATAGTGAGGGAGGCTGAGTGGCGTGTAGGTGACGTGCGCGCCTGAAGAGGGTGACGACGAGGCCTCGGCGTAGTGGCTCCCAGACCCAGACTCACTTTTGATCGAGGCCTTGGAGTGGTCAGAGGACGTAGGGGAGCCCTGAGGCTGCTGCTGCTGCTTGGAGAGCCAGGCCGAGTGGCCGCTGGCAGCGGCCAGGGCGTAGGCATAGGACGAGGCCGAGGTCCCCGCAGCGGGGGCGCCGGCGATGCCTTGGGGATGCCCGTTGGGGGGCAAGTATTGGTCAAACTCGTTCACGTCGAAAGGCTCGATGTTGGACATCACCTCGTTGCTGATCTCGCCGATGTCCATGGTGCCAAAATCGATGTGCGGCTTGGAGCCGGATGATGAAGGACCACCAGAGGACCCTTCGCCCCCTACACCAAGTGGTCCCCTGGACCCCCCTGATCCTCCAGCACCTCCGGCTGCCCCTTCGCGCTTGCTGTCTGACAGTTTGCCTGACTGGAGATCTGTTTTCGGGGTGGTTGGGGGTGTCGGGGGGCTGTGACCCTGACCTGGAAGAGACAGATTTGCTTCGTTAAACACAACCAGGATTATACATAGTGTACATTATTTAATGAAGCATCTTATGAGCTTGAAAATCACATAATAAAAGTGATTCTCTAAGTGGTAGGAACACCATTGGTGGTACATGGGCTCGCTTTGGTGGTAAAGGAAAGAATCACTGAATTAAATCTAGCGCAATAGCTTCAACATTTATTTAAATCCAATACAGTGCATTTCTTTAATAGAGCCCAGTGTTGTTTTCAAATATTTATTTTGTTACAAATTTTCATGAAACTTTAATGTGAAATACATTTATTTTAATTGAATTGTTATTTTATTTTCCTCTACTTAATCAACATTGTGGTCAACAACACAAACTATACAATGTTAACCCACGGCATTTTCATGTTTTTATGATGGTGGTACTTGACGAGCGTAGTATATTTTTTTTAGGTAGTATTTGGTGTAAAATGTTTGAGAAACACTGTACTGCACAATGTTGTTGTGAAATTTGATCATATAGGAATCACTCTTCCAACATCATCTAACACGATGCTCAATTTCATTTCATTGTACTGCAACGTATATTCTCAGCAAGAGAACTGGCATTGCAAGTGTGCTGTGACACAAAAATGCGCCATGCCAGATTATCAAGTACAAAACTGGAAATTCTTCAATATCACCTAAATTAGTCTGAAAAAATATATATTTACAGTATCTACACGGATTAACGTATCTTTGTTTAACTATTTATGCCAGTGATGTACAGTAAAGGCCGAACAATTCATTCTCTTCCACGAGCTGGCAGAAGATACATAATTAAACTTCATGCATCAGAAATCCAAGCTGCTTGTCATCAAGAGCATAGGTGTCAAACTCCAGTCAGCTCATCAACAAGCTCCGCAGAAGCCTGATATCGATCCTGTTTTTTGAATTACTGTAGGTGTGTTGCAAGAGGGATAGATGGAAAACATGCAGGACAGCAGCCCTCCAGGGCCAGAGTTTGACACCAATGCTCATAAGGGTCATGGGCGTGTCGGAGCTTATTCCAGCACTCTTTGGGTAGTAGGTGGAGTACACCCTGAACTGGTTCCCGGTCAATCGCAGGGCACACATAGACAAACATTCACACTCACAATTTCACTTTGGGACAAATTAGACTAGTTCATTTAACCTATGCATGTTTGTGGAATGTGGGAGTAAACCCACGCAGATACGGGAAGAACATGCAAATTTCACACCGGAAGGGCAGGGCTCGGAATCGAACCCATGACCTCTGTACTGTGAGGCGGATGTGCTAACCAGTCGAGCACCGTGCTGCTCATACATAAATTAACCTGTGAATCACTTTTTGGGACATTTTTATTTGGTGGTGAGCCATTTTTTAAATTTTATTATTATTATTATTTACCTTTATACATTTCAGTTATGGCAATTTCACAAACTATATTGAGCCATATTTTATATTAGAAACACACAAAAAAATGTAACAAAACGTGGATACACAAGTTAAATAATTAACTTGTTCCATCGATTGGAAGACCATGTCATTGTTCTACCTGTCACTAAACGTTGCGGACATAGATCGTTCGACAAAGTTACATTTGAACCAAAAAACAAAACACTTTGGATAATTTCCTGCAGCAAACCTACAGTAAGGACCGCAAAGTCAGAACACACTTATGTGCCAATTGGTTAGGAATCACCATCTGTCCACTAATGGCCCTTTCCAATACTTCAGGGTCACCATACTTGTTCAGTAGAGTGAGTGACCACTATTTCACACACACAAAAATATTATTATTATTATTATTATTATTATAACAAATGGCTCTATTGGATTTACTTAAAATCAACATGTTGGCCTACATCAGTTTAACAGGATTCAAATTTGTTAAACGAATATACATCAATTGAGGGTTTTGGTTTGTTTTGTTTTTTTTTGTTTTTTTTTTTTTAGGAAAAAAGTAGAAAATCACGTCAGGTCTGCATATTTTAATCATGTGCAACCAAATGTTTTTCTCCTTTTCATCTCTTTTATAATTGATGCTGCCCCACTGTCACTATTGCTATGAGATTTTCCTCTTTTTTTCCGCCCCCCCCCCCAATTGAAAACTGTCCCCACCACCCCCTTCTACATTTTGTCCTAGGCCACTGGTATAGAGTGCCACCTACTCGCAGGGTGGTGGTGGTGATGGTGATGGTGGTGCAGGTCGCCCAAAGGTGACCCCGCGCCCCCATTGTGCTCCAGATGCAGGCTCTTGTAGTGAGACTGGGAGTGGCTGGCCTCGCCCTCGCCCGGGCTGTCCGACTCATTAGCGGGCGTCAGTTTGCCGTTCTTGCGTCTCCGGGGCTGATACTTGTACTCCGGGTAGTCCTTCTTGTGCTGTTTCCTCAACCTCTCGGCCTCCTCGATGAATGGCCTCTTGTCGCTCTCGTTGAGCAGCCTGCAGGAAGGAGAACAAGGAGCGTTTTTACTCTCCAAAGTTAATGTGGAAGTTAAAATATGCGCAAATAGCACGCGTTGGCGCCGTGCGTAAATGGAGACGCGCGTGTAATTGGGTGCTCAAATGACTTCGTGGTTGAAGCACAAATTAAACACGCTCGGACAAACAACACGCTTTAGTTGCTGTTTGTCTTTTTCGCGTCCACCAATCTAGGCTCCTAATTTTCCTACTTTTTGGCGCAAATTGCGCAGGAAATGAAGTGTGACTGTGTGCGCGCGGTGTTCTTTTTCGTACAAACCTCCACAGTTTGCCGAGGGTCTTGCTGAGCTCCGCGTTGTGCAGGTGGGGGTATTGGTCGGCCAGCTTCCTCCTGGCCGCCTGGGCCCACACCATGAAGGCGTTCATGGGCCGCTTGACGTGAGGCTTGGCTTTGTTTCCGTTGTTGACGCGCACCGGCATGGGCACCAGGGTCCAGTCGTAGCCGTCCAGAACCTGGCTGACCGCCTCGCGGATGCCGATGGGGAAGCGATCGTCGTCCTCCTCCGACTTGACCGTGGACCTGTGGTCCCCGGAGCCGTCCGCCACACAGAGCGAAGTCAACTGAGGCGGAGGTCCGGTCAGAGGTGAGTCGTGACCGGGTGGAGCTCCGGCGTGGCTCGGGGAGAGCGAGTGAGCGTCGTCCGAAGCTCCGGGGCTCAGCTCCGCTTCGGACATGCTGTGCTCCTCTCCGGACATTTTTAAACTGTTTAGTTTGTTTAACAACAACTTTAAATTGATTTAAAAGAGTTTCAAATAGACTATGTGGAGTTTGCGATGGTGCCAGTTCGTGTGGACTCCTCTAATACGAAGCCATAGCGGTGCGTAAATGTGGCCAGATCCTTTTTTTTACGCACCGAAATCCGCTACACCTGCAAGAAAACATACAATAGAGTACTTATACTCAACTTTCAAAATTAAATCATCACATTTGTTTCTGATTAGTACGTTTAAAAAATTACAGGTATACTGCATATATGGCATCTTATGTCGCAAAATTAATCGAACAAATATGAAACATTTCATCAAATCACAATCAAAACCCAAATCTAAAAAAAAAAATCTAGCAAATCAATATCGCGTAAAACTAAATGTTTCATGCACTTAAAAAATGTTATTTTAAAAAAAAAATTACATAACTTACCAGTAGAGACGCACAGTGGTTCAACATGGGAGTGCGTGTGGCTGGACGTGGAGCCGATGAATGGCTGCTCTGTGTGGCGACACCGGAGCTTAAAGAGCGCCTTGTGAGAAGGACTGCGAGAGGGAGAAAAAAAAAGGGGGGGATTGAAAGTGGAAAACATTCCCAGAGAGGCAGCATTCCAACACACACACTCGGCCACGCCCACCCTAGCGCAACCCAGCGCTTTCATTGGCTCTCGTCCCTTTTGCCAGTAGCCGATTGGACGAGGGCAGGATGGCGTTAACACCGGGCCCGTACGTACGTACGTCGCTGCACCGTTTCCAACCGGGAAGAGGTGAGATGTGACATGGGAGTCGCTTTAAACGTATCCACAGTGAGCCCATTTAGAGTACGGAGAAGGCCAGCTTTGTTGCGAGTGTTGACATGCTACATCAAACAAATAAACAATCATCCACTGACTTATTACATCTTGCGGCCGCATTAAATCCGAAAGGGAGGGGAATCTAAATAGCCCAAATTGGCGGAGTTCTCCGGTTTGATTGGGTGTCATACAGGAAATGTCGAATTACAGCTTTTGGGATTAGAATATTTTTGTGAAAATGACGAAAAATGAGCGAGACAGGCGTGTGGGAGTGTCCATACGAAGGTACCGAACCACAATCTTGCTTCGAGGAATAATCTATAAAGGCTTCCAATAAAAGTTTGCAATGTATACACATATAATATTTACATAATATATCCATCTATAAACAGTGACTCTTATTCTGAACTTTTATTAATGCATTAAGTGGTGGTGTCACCCTAATCAAATATTTATTGCTTCTGATTTCAGGTCAAAAAAGTCCTTCATTTACAATCTGAGACGAAAGCAAGTTATCAGAAATTGTGTTTGATCATAGGCCATATGAGAAATGACTGCTAATTGGACTGCCAATATACACTCCAAATAAATGAAAGGCATCCCCTTTTGGGTCCAGTTTACGGCACTACTTGGTATCATGGGTGTTTGACAGAACATCTTTCAAAAGAACCAGAAGAATCGACAATGAACCTCCCAGTGGTGGTGGTGCTACATAAAACCAGGTTTTGAAATATAGAACCTCTCAAACGAATGATGATTACAATTTAATTTTAAAATTAATTCAAATGACATTGATTACATTGCAAGTCAAAGTGTCAAAATGAATGAACAACGCATTATTTAACAGATGAATTCAAACAAATGATGTCTCAGTGATGTTAATCCAATGTTTGGCGACATTTCAAACCAAAAACGATATATATATATATATATATATATATATATATATATATATATATATATATATATATATATATATATATATATATATATATATATATATATATATATATATATATATATATATATATACGAGCACGCACACACTCACACGCACGCGCTTTTTAGCATATTGGCATTCCTTTGCGAATGAGAATTAATAATATTCTTAATAATATAATTAAAGT
>CAAKHF010008790.1:7427-44922 GCA_901007745.1 Hippocampus kuda
CCTAAGCTCTCCCGGTCCGACAAGTCTACCATTATCAACCTACCCCATTGTCTATGAGGTGTTTGCGAGGTTTCACTCTGAAACAGTTTTTAAAGTTACACAGAGAGTAAATATGGGATAACAGAATTACATTTATTCCAACAGTGTGTGTGTGTGTGTGTGGGTGTGGGTGGGTGTCATCCGTATATGTATGTATGTGTGTGTATATATAGATATATCTATATATCTATATATATAAGTAAATAAGACATAAGAACTGCGATTGGCTGGCAGCCGATTCAGGGTGTCCCCCGCCTACTGCCCGGAGACAGCTGGGATAGGCTCCAGTACCCCCCGCGACCCTAGTGAGGATCTAGCGGTTCGGAAGATGAATGAATGAAAGACATAAGAATATAGTATACTGTACTAGCCAAAACACTTTTCTGCCTTTCCAATCTCTCAGATGATTCGTCACGTAGAAATGCGAACCAGTTTCTTTCATTTTCACTTCCTGGAAGTGCAATGAGCAGGTGTCCCAACACTATTGTCTTTAGTGTGCACACGCTGCCAGTGACAAACCTCAGCTTTTATCAGAAAGGATTGCTCTGTCATGATTAGAGACTTGTCGTGAACATGACTTCCTTTTTACAATTCCCATGTCACCTACTGCGTCTCCAGTCCGTCTGGCTCCCCGACGACTCCGTCTATCTCTCTTTTTGCAGGAAGAGAAGGGCATTTCCTGTGAACTTGTCGACTTGGACTTCCTCCGATGCAGCGTGGGATTTCCCTTCATGAGAGCACAGACAAAGGTAAGCAAGTTGTGATGAAATTGACAGTCAGAATTTTCAAAATATGTCAAAACATTTCAACAAGGTCCACCAACTGCATTTTTTTTTCTTTAGTATCATTTTGCAGTCCTCTTTGACACCACTCAGCTCTCTGGGGAAAATGACACTTTGCAGTTCTTGGTGCAAGCAAAGAGGTATGTACTGAAGTGACATTTCATTCGATATGTCTACAGACAGTAATTGCTGTATCAAAAAAAAAAAACAATAATCACTTTTAACAGGTTTTAATTTAACAATATCTTTTTATTCTTATGCTGCATCACACTGAAAATCATTACTAATACTTTATCTTCCTTAGCTACCCGTGAGGGTCAAACTAATAGAAACACTATGATTTATGAATGTTATACCGTGTGTCTTTGCCAGAATGTTTTAACTTGTGTGCATCTTAGAATGTGGTTACAATTATTTACCTGAATAGCTTCTTTGTTTGTTTTAGTGCCAATCCGGAGCACAAACTCTCTGACAATATTCTGGATCTGTCAATCCCGCTGATTCATGAGACTGACACAACAATTACAGGGTAAGATCCATTCAAAAAAACAAAACAAAAAAAAAACACCACATGATGCCTTAAACATGTGCGGAATGGCCATGTGGCTTGAGTGACTGCTTGCGGGTTCTCAGGAAATAAGGGAGTACTGTTGTCACACTGGAGGAGCACATCAACATGAGAGGCCTTATCTCGGAATGTTTTATCGCCAGGCGAAAGGGAGAACGATGTAAAACAGCCTCAATCCACCAGAACTTTGGCATTTGATAAGACTGCTGTCTCTGCTGACTGTAACATGAAGGGAGGCATCTGAGCACATCTGGCTCTTATCTCGAACTACTACAGTATACAAGGATGCTCATAGGGCGCTAATGCCGCTATAAATCACACACACACACGAAAAAAAAAAAATGTAAACATGACTTCCCCTGTGTTCTGCAGTGTGGTGACACCGAACTCCTTTGTGTATGGAAACTCCATTGACACCTCGCGCTTCGTCCAGCTTGAAGACATGGAGTGCAGCTTCCAGCCTCTCAATGTCACTTTCCAGGTAACGCCGGCACCGTCTACACGCACAATCGTCTGAATGTATCTCGCTTCTTGTGTGTCTTCATATATTTTTTTTCTCGATCTGTTCCAGGTGATAAATAACGGGCCCAGCCGGCTGCCGGGCTCCACCGTGGTCATCAGGATACCCAATCGGCTAGCTGGCAATGGAGCAGATATGTTCCACATTTTGGAGACGCAGGTGGATGGCGACAGGAATTGAATTTCCAGCCCAAAGCATTGATAGTTTGTTTATACACCTGCAGGCAGCCACATCTTGTGCTCATTTATCCAGCTCGTTGTCCGTCAGACTTCTTGTGGTGTTGCAGCTCCGTGTGAGGCGAAAAGTCAAACTGTCGACGTTGATACTGAAGCTAGCCGGTCATTCGGTTTTCACAACATTTTGCATTTAGATAAAGGAACGCAGTATTCCCAGTCGGTTTGGATATTTTCTTAACCCTTACATTGGCCCTTTCATTGAGGTAGCTCATGGGGGAGCTCAAGCTGTTAATTGTATTTACTATGAATGGGAGGCTAGAGTTGACTATATCCCACCCTCCTTGAGCCCATCTGGAATCACTTTGAAGGGATCAGACGGCTTGCACGGAATGGGAATGTGACACCTGTGGAGCAGGCTACTGCGCACCATACCATCCAACCCTTCCACCACTTATCAAAATGCCTTGAAATAGTCACCATATAGGCACATATATTCTGACTTTTTACACATTCATTCATTTGTTTTGATTACGCCATCCACTTTCTTGGCTCCTGTCCCATATGTTCCGAGTTTTCCATGCAAATCTTGCTTATTTGACGTGTAAATACGGTTTTCCCAGGATAAGAATCCAGCAGGTTTAGGGCCGATGAATCATCACATGGCAGGAGAAAGTGCTGTAGTAAAGTGTGCGGTCTGGCATGCTGGGTGGCAAAAGAGCACACAGGAAATTTGAAAAATGGCTCATTTATACAATATATGTTGGAATTTCTTTTTTTTAATGTAAGCGTGTGACATAAACATTGATTGTGGAAAGGATTTTGTATTGTGTAAAGTTTTGAGAGTGCCACATTTATTATTAAGTCACCTTGCATTTTCTTGATAAGTGGTTGACTTGACAAATGGATGAGCAATGACAATGGGAAGAGAGGGGAAAGGGTGAAGTATTCCCTTGAGGGGGGGGGGGCTGAGCTTCAAACCAGCTACCTCGAAATCACTCCATATGAGAAACCTGATGTTTTGGAGGGGTGCAATTTCTTATTTGGGAAAACTTCCGAACCTTCCCCACATGGAAACTCTGAACATTAGTGAGGTTGCATCATTATTGGCCACAGAAACCTTTGTAGGACAATTTTTGCAACTATATGGTTTGATACTGACTTGTTCCCTTCTAAAATGGCATCAATTTGATGTTTTGATGGTCAATAATAAAAAAATTTCCCCGCTAATGTCTTTTTTTTTCAGGTGGCGGGCAGCCGAGGAAACTGCACCCCACATCGGAACCCGACACCTTGTACGATTCCCCAGGACCGAGAGAGCATCTTTCACACTATATTTGCCTTCTTCACCAAATCAGGCCGCAAAGTCTTGGTAAATATGCACCAGGCCACCAGGCTCATGTTTGCCTGACACTCAACTGGTTGGCTGTTCAACGTGTTACCTCAACTATCTGTATCAGGATTGTGAACGACCGGGAAGAGCGTGTATGACCATTTCCTGCAGTCTGGGGCCGCAGCTGAAAGAAGAAGCTTTGAATATAGACATAAAGCTTTTACTCAATACTGAAATTCTGAAGACGGTAAGAGATGTTTGACCAGCCGGTCGCTTGCAAAGTTATTGTGACTTAAATGCAATCCCGTATTTTGTGCAGGATACTTCCTCTGTGATTCAGTTTGTGACACGAGGCCATGTGCAAGTAAATGACAGGACGGTGGAGGTGCCCAAAGGCCTGCCAGAAGACATTGCTGTGAGTACAGAAATATTGTACAGTATATCTACATTTTTTTAAAATTTCATTTTTTGAGATTTGTTCTGCAAAGCCTGCAGAAGAGGCCGATGTGAAAATGGGTTTGTGTAAACTTCAGTATGAAGTGTTCACAGTGAGGTTTGTGGCTTCGGAACTCTCGGGAGATGCATATCTTAAAACCTCACTAAAAATAAACATTAGTTCATGTTATGTGGAATTTTTGGAGTGAATTGTCACTTTTGTTGGAGCGACCAGTTCAGTGTTTACCCAGCTGGCGCCCTAATGACGATAAATGCTTTAAAAAATGGAGGGATGAAGAGACCTTGTTTCATTGAAGGCCCTTTATAAGATGTTTAATTTCTCCTGACAAAATAGTACAAATCTGTTGAGCCCTTTGTGGAACAGTTGGGGACCTTAGCTATGTGCTGGCGCTCGTATTGGGGCCCTCAACTGCATACAAAGGCCAGCGCTGCCCCCGCTGTTCGTTGCTGACTGATTGAATGGCTCAGAAGATCTGTCCTGATGATTAAATTGAGCACCCGGGATACTCTAGGAAGCATCTCGCAAATGATTACATTAGTGACCAAACAGCAGGCTTTCCTACCCTGACTTCCAGACATGCTCACCCCACCCCTCCGCCCCCCCCACTTTCCATCCACTACCATCAAGTGATAAACACACACTCCAAAGTCTGATTTGTGGTCCCAGGTTGCATTACTTGCAGCTGACCAGCAAGCTGAGTTTCTCATCACTCATTTAATGTAAGCATATCAACATAAATCCATGATGGATGAACTTTACATTGAACCTCACATTCTCACAATGAACAGATTGCACGTTGCAACAAAAGCAATGACCAGACGAGCAGTCATCTGGCTCTGCAGTTGTTGAATTTTCGCACCCTGACTTGGGCGAAGGTGTTAATGTGAAAATCTATGCAACAGAGAGATTATCCTCATTTTGTGTTCTCGCGCCACCTCACGCACACACTTGCCTTTTCAAAGGGCAAGCGGCACTTCAGAGCCAGGCTGCTGCACTGACGATGACGTCGTGCCTCGTCTGTAATTGTACAGCGCTCCTGTGGACGGGGCAAAATGGACAAAATTTGCAATTGTACAAGATCATGACTGCATAAATAAATAAATGCATCTCATGATCCTCCATTTGATGCCTGCATGCCAGCATAAACACAGACTTAGAGTTATTTCAGAAGAATGACATTTTTTACCCCAGTTAATGCAGTGTAAATATATATATAAAAGCAATCAAGGTGATCATGCTGGAAATGATTTGAGCACACAAATGTAAACCAACTTTATTCCCAAAATAAAAATTTATTCATCTATGATGGAAACAGAAGTAATTGTGAGAAAATTAAACAAATACCAAAGCATTGGTAAGTGGGAAGTATATGCGAATGTAAGATTTTTGTGGTGTTGTAGTTTGAGTTCACTAAACAATCTGGACTTGCTGACAGTGATGGATGATTCGGGAGGTGACTCTACTGGGAAGCGGCCTAAGCCTATGAGCTGTAAAGAAAAATTACTTATGACGTGTGGAGACTCTAAATTTAAAAAGGGAGTGGATGATTTAGAGATACTCTGACCTAATAGGATGAATGTACACTACTCTTATGTGTTATCTTTTAATTGAAACATTCATAATATGAAGTTACGTTTTAAGAAATGGTTACCAAAAAACACTTTAATTCAACAGAAAATGTGTTTAATGCAATAGTATACTATTTTCCAGCTCAAAACCTGCCTTACAAATATTATTCCTCCCCAGGACCCAAAGTAATGAAAATACATCACGTACTAATATATATATAATATTGTGTACCAGAGATGGGCATTCCGTCCATGAGATGGTCGGTCTCAGACGGACTCCATTTTTGGGACGGAGGAAAAGAAGTTTGTTTTTTTTGTTTGTTTGTTTTTAAAGGACAGACTAAACAAGGACGGAAGTAGGTTTTTGTCCGTCCCATTCATCGTATGTGGTGTCGGGAGGCAAAATAACAAGGGCAGAGTGTAGCCAAACACTGTATTTTCTTTAATGGCACAACCTTTTTCCATCTCGAGTATTTTTCTAGCAACACTGTCACCTAGTGTACAGTCAGAAAACATAACAAAGTACAGTACCGACGAACACCGATTTGACTAACTATCAATCCAGCTGGTTAAGAAAGCTTGCTGTTTATGTCATTTGAAGCACGGATTTCTAAAAGTAAAGTTTTTACTATCATTTTATTTTATCATAGTCGCTATTTTTGTGTCGTGAAACACTGATGCTGGGTTTTTTTTATCACTAAAGACATTAAAAACATAAAGAAACAGTGATGTCATTTTTTGTTTGATTTTTGGCCACCCTTATCTGCAACAGACAATATGGGTTCTGTAGGCAGGCATAAATGCAGTGAATACTTTAATGTTTGCATACGAGAGTCCTGCATACTTTTCATAGTGTGGCACTTTTGTAATGTGGCAAAACATGTCGTGTGTTTTGTATTTTATGGACGACGCTTTTCTTTCATGCAGTGACATAAGCTTTGTAGTGAGCACCTCTGTAAAGAGGAAAGCACCCTAAAATGCCTACTACTTTGGTGATTATTCTCAGTTTTTTTTTTTTTTTTCAAAGATTGAGGTGAGCATTAAGTAAAGATGTCAAAATAAATTTTGGTGACCGTCGATCGCAGTTTTGGCACATTAGGCGACATTTAAATTCCCACATTACGGGTTCAGACTGTCATGTTGCAGAACTGTATGCCAAGTGAGAAAGGACATATTACATTAGTGTTGGCAACTAAAGAGGCATTTGAACCATTTCACACAAAATTCCATGGGAGCCATAAACTCTTTGGAAATCTAAAATGAATAGAAATATTCTTTTCCTTTTGCTTTCCAATTCTGGAATGGACAATTGCTGAACCGGGTCGAAGCGATATGTCAGCCCATCTACCATATTATTTGTGGCTTTAATACAGTATTAGAGATATAAATTTGGCAAATAATAAGCAATTAAAAAATAAAAGCCGACAAATCACTGTTGTACATAAAATATATCTGTTTACAAAAATCTTGATTGGTCGTTTCATTTGGTCGCTTCTGTGTTCGCGTACTCATAAAGCAATATTCTGTGAGCCTTGATTAATCAGTCAGAATGCTCTAAATTGACTGGCACTCAATAGCTTCACTCCTTTTTTTAATTTTTTTTTTATTTTTTTGAATGGCTGGCATTTCAAGTTTTAAAAAATTTGACCATAAATGTATCCACGGTTGTTCTAGCTGATCTTCGAGGCGCTGCACAGTCAAGAGCCCAGAGGTTACGTTGTGGGTTGGATCATCGCCATCAGTCTGCTCGTGGGGATCCTCATCTTTTTGCTCCTAGCTGTGCTGCTATGGAAGGTAAAACTACTCATGATTGTATTTATTTTTTTTTTATGTGTCAAAGGCTTTGTATGTGTGTTTTGTCACTGGAGTTGGAAATCCAGGTGAGTGAGGTCTCAGCTTCGTGGAGCAGGTGAACAGTCGGTGGTGTCTCAGTAAAAACATCGAACTCTCTCCTGGACTGCTTTTAGATCCACTTATTACAAACCATCAAAAGGTCTTCCTTTCTATGTAATTACATTTATTGCACACGGCCTACTGCAATGGTAATGCACGTCAAATGTTTTGCTCGTATATTTTGTTAATGTGTACTGTAAATGTAATCTCACTGCAGCAGTCCAAGGTGAACATTTTGTGTTTTTGACAGATGGGTTTCTTCCGTCGGAGGTATCGCGAGATCATCGAGGCCGAGAGGAACAGGAAGGACAGCGATGATAGCTGGGATTGGATGGAAAAGAACCACTGAGACACATGCTGGCAAAGGTGGTGGGGGTCCCTGTACCGCCAAAGAGATTTCGGGATCGGGTCATGATGAATTCAATGGCATGAGGCTCCTTTTCAGCCCCGCCACCGGGCCCATCAAGCCTTCCATATGTGGAAGAAGAAGAATATTCTCCATATTTTCTGGAGACTTGATATGTTTTTGAGGGGTGGGGTGGGGGGGTCCCCAGGAACTTTCGAGGTGACAGTGTGGCCTGCCAGAAGATGATGAACTACGACAATTTGCAGCTGGCGGCGTGGAGCCGCCGGTTAAAAGTCCGAATGTGGATACTGGTGGACAACAAAAACCTCAGGGCTGTGTTACATAGCAACTTTATTTTTGTACACTTTAAGCCATATTGTGCAAAAAGTGGTCATGGAGAGGAGTTTGGGCCATTGTGTCTGTAGTATGTTTTCCTAAAAGCACTGATGTCTGATATGCCTGAATGCCTCAGCTATGGAGTATATCCCGCCCAGAACAGATTAGACATATTCCTTATATTGAAAGTGGGAGATTGTGTCTTCACATTGAGCATCATTGAAAGCTATTGTTGTCGTCGAGACACAAAAAACACACGCACACACGGTTTAAAACACTGTAGCCTCTGCTGCTTTCTGCAGAGTTGGCCCGCAAGTGCAGTGAATGCGCTGGCTGAGGTCGTTAGAAATAGTAACACTTTATGGGTCATGCTTTTTCATCTTCTACACCGGTGTTTGCCAACATTTCTTGAGCCAAGACACATTTTCACGTTCATCTCGAGTGCCATCAGCATTGATAAACAAGTACTGTAAGCTCACTTTCGGTGATGTTTCGTATGAAGGATTTTTGCTTGTGTAATGAGTTAATGATTCCTAAAATCATTGCTAGGTTTGAAGATGACCAACCCCAAAATAAATAGCAGTAAATAGCAACTCACTGGCCACAACATTAGGTACACCTTTATGTTCTCATTTCATCTGCTGCAGTGGAACCTCCGAAGTGGAGCTTAGTCCGTACCATCATACCGGTTGTACTAATTTCAAAACAAAAATAAAGAAAATTAATTTGTCCCATTCTTTAATTTAGTATCTTGATAAAACCTTTATTAAACTGTACAGGCATGATTTAACAAGCACTTTTTAATCATCTTAACGGCCATACAAGCATAAAAAGAAGTTAACCACTGTATAACAAAACTAAATACAAATAGTCAAACTACACCACTTTTTTACACAATAACAAACACTTCATTCGTTCAGAGAGCTTTTTTTTTAGATCGATTCGATTTGATTGCGCTGACATACCTAATGTTGTGCCCAGTGTATCCTAATGGATCATGTTCTAAATTTTCAATGAAATGTTTAACTTGATACAATGAGATAAGATGATTTTATGATTTATGTGCGCGCTGATCCCAATTCGACGACAGCTGCGAGTATTGAGTTTGACTATGATGTTAAAGTACTGTATACTAATACTGTAGTTATAGTATCGTATGGAGTCTGGAGTAAGAAACCTGAGCTTCATGGCCCACCGCAGCCTGATGTATGTGTGGGATTGGACCCCCTCATGGGTCTATAGTGTGAGTCATGCCCGAAAAATAGGTGGTGATGGGCTACATTAAATAATTACGCATGAATTAGCCTTTTTGGGCTTTATTTGACAAGAACATGAGCAAACTGTCAGGCGAATAATATTATAGTTGCTATCGTCCAATTGCCTCGCAGCTTTGGGGCCTGGGTGACTGAGAATCTACACAGATGTAAAGAAGTATTTTAGCAAGTACATCATTTCTTTGGGATATTGTGACTCAAAGTTTAAAAAAAGAAAAAGACTTGGGCAATTATTCTCTTGGGATCACGAAACATTACCGAACTGCTTCCATTAAAGTGTTTAACTGCGCTCAGCCATGCCATTTTGACTTAATGCAGAATACAGTGAAAGGGAATGTATATAAAATGACCCCCAACATGTAACATCTGTAAGTATTTTAAACATTTGAAGACCTCCTGTGCAAATTTAGAGTTAGATTTAAATGTACTGGTAATTCAGACTTTCTTCAGGGCTGCAGTGTTGAGAGGCACACTAAGATTTTTTTGAACTTCCTGTTGTGTTGTATTAATTGGACAGGCCACTCTTATGTTACCAATGAATTCCACTGTTTTGACAGCATATACTTGGTACACGTCACGTCTTCAATTCGCTTCATTACTCATTCAAACCTGAATGCCGAACCAAGGGACACTTGACGTTTTGTTTTGTTGGAGGTGAATTTGAACTGTGATGGAAATTGTATGGGTGGTTTCTTATCACCCTTACTCACACTTTTGGGGGCGGGGGGGGGGGTTGTTCTCGGTATACTACTGTCACGGATTATCATTTCCATTATAGAGTGTTGGATGTTTTTAAAATGGTGTTTAAATTGTATATTTATCAAATCATGAATAATTTTACAGTCGAAAAAAACCGAATGTTGTTTTCATGAAGTTTTCTAGACGGTGTCTAGCCCCCTCTACTGGTTGTCGAGCACCAAACGCGCACATGATCACGCTTGGAAACGGAACTCATGGAACGTTTGATATATTTAAACTTTCTCAAAAACACGTTTTTGAGAGCCTCATTTAACAGGTGCGTCTTTTTTTAATTAACAGTCTTTGTTTTATTTTTTTTTTGTTAGTGATCAAAACAGTGGGCCAATTCAATTGATGAAAAATATAATACTATGCAATATAAATATATTATGAAGTCCATTAAACATATAGAATTTCTAAAGAAGTAGTGTTAAAATATAATAAGTACATAAATTGAGCAAAAATTGGCTATGTTATCAAACTACTAAATTATGGAAATTTTTTGGCACTGTCAACATATAAATGTTTTACAAAGTAACTTTTGGTATTGACTCAAAACAAAAAGCCAAATAATAAAATCTGAAGCTTTTCCAGCATTGCAAACAAATTTATAATTGGATATTACAATAATCTATCATTTTTTGGTACATCTGAGAAAAAACAGCTGTATCAAAATGTCTGCTTTTTATTCAAGATTGTCACTTTTCAATGGGGAACAAAAAAAATGGTGGTCATGTCTGTTTGGTCATGTGACACCCGTTGCTTGGAAATCGAGCACATGCTGGAGGCTGCACTGAATTATTAACAAACTGCTTAGAAGTATTGGTTGGACGAGCCAGAATCTCTCTGTAGACTATAAGTATGTATTCATCACTGATCCATAGCCTGGTAAGAACAGCCGCAGCAGACCAGGTGGTCGCTCCATTTGCATGTCACCTGTGTCACCTTGTGCTTCTGTGTGATAACTTGGAGGATCACAAACACTTCAGCCAGTTAGAGGAGGCAGCTCGGACTGTGGCTAAAGCTACTGACAACATGGCTGCAGTGGCCTCTAGGTATGTATTTTGTGAAATTGGATGATTTCAATGCCGGACTCCCTTACTTGGCACAACACATGGTGGGTATTAGTGCACTGGCTGGGATGCAAACATGATAAGGAAGCAGCATGTACCACGACAATAGCACATGAGGAACCGCTGGTGTAATATACGGTTAAGTCAAATCACCAACCAAATTAACACCAGTTTGTCCATTCCCAGACAAGTCAGTGATACTGATGACGATGTGCTGCGCCAGGAAATGGCCTCCCTGCTGGAGCCCATCACACTGTCAGGCCAACATGTGCTGCTGGCGGCCCAGAAGCTCAGCATCCAGCCCAGTTTGACGGCGCACAAAGAGGAACTCATTGCTGCTGCACAAACTGTTTTCCTCGGTGTAGTCAAAGTAAGGCATGAATTAGTGTCAAAATTAATTAATTAATTGACAACTAATCGATTAACCAATTAATTGACCGCTATTTTAATCAATGAATTGAGTAATCATTTAACGCCATTTTTTTCCAACTTCAAACTGTCTAAATTCTCTGATTTCAGCCTTTCAATAGTAATTACTGTCTTGATGTCTGAAGTACTTCAGGACTTTTGTGTTTAATCAACATGAGACATGTGCAAACATTTGCTTTTACCTTGGAAAACAATAACCAAACTGTGAATTGAAACAGTTTCAGGAAGGTTGGCGAGTACAATATCTGACCTTTTATTGTGGCATTGCTTAATTGTTGTTTTTACCACAAAGCAATACCAAATTTTAAAAAAATGCTGAATTAAAATTACCGGTAGTCTGCATTTTAAGAAATGGTTTTGTGATAGACTTTAATGCAAAATATAACTTAACCCGATTATTTGATTCATTGAGATGGGATAATCAATGGAATAATCGATTCTATAAATATGTTATAGTGACAGCTCTAGATGGAGTCGTTGGACAGAAGATAAGGAGAGTGGGGGCAGGGGATGGGCAGTATATTCATGAAGAAATTATAACTTTACAAAGACAATAATAATTTGCAGTGGGGTAGAACTGCAGTGCGTCATACTGAGAGCTGTAATATTAACACTTATTAGCATAGTCTGTTATCCAAGGGATTTTTTCCTCCTTCAGGTTCTGCTCGTGCATGACGACTCTGTAGTGAGAGAAGTTCTTGCAGCTGCCGCTCAAGTGTCCAAGCATCTCTCTGAGCTCGCCTCCTGCTCAGACATTCAGTCCCTGGTTAAAGTCCTTCAGGAGTTTTCCGATGCCTTGCTTCTGCTCAGCCGCCTGACGGCGGAGCGTGCGGACTCCTTAAAGGATCCCCGACAGACCCAAAAACTTGGAGACTCCTTGGAGACCCTAAGGAGGTGCATGCCCATGATGCACACTGCTACCTGCACCACCATCAAGCACCCGATGAGCAAGGAGGCCCAAGCTGCCAAGAGCTACATACTTGACAAGGTGAGGAGCACGATCGATGACATTGTTCGCACCCTGACAGGTGAATGTCAGACAGGACCACTGGGTGCTTGCGGTTTTTATACAGAGAAGAGGAAACGTTTGTCGCAGCTACTGGAAGATTGTTCCAACTCGTCGGTCCTGCCGTGTGTTGATTTGGACACCCTGATGCGAGATCTTGTCTTCCACGGTATGACTGTGGCCAACTGTTCTCGAAGAGAGTTCCAGCAAAGTTTAGTGCTCCACAGTCGACACATTCTCCACTTGTGGTCTGACATAAAACTGATCATAAAGTCCCCCAACAATTTTGAGGAGCATCTTGCGAACATCTGCGCCTTGTTGGAGGAGCTTCTAAAAGATTTCGATGGAGCAATGATGGCCGCCATTCTACATCAACTGTTCGACACATTTCTGGCTGCAGCATCTGCATTTGAAGAATTTTCTGGAATGGTGAGGCAAATTCTGGTTGCAGATTCCTCCATCGAGACAGAGCTGAGCTTTCTTCAGTCACCGGTGGAAGAGTTCATATCCTACTTGAATGGACTGATCCAAGTTGCCAGCTTTTTCTCTGCCGCTGCCAATGATGCAAAGAGCCTAGAAAACATGGAGCACTCCCGAGTGTGTCTCACCAGACTCCAAGCTCAAATTGCTCCTTTGTCTCTTGAACTGGCCGACAACTCCATGCAAACGCTTCAGAAGCTTCATGAAATGTTTCCCATATGGGAAGAAGTGATTAACCAGCTAGTGGAGGCTCTCAGCTACGTGATGGATATCAAGGAGTTTACGAGTCTAGCCATTAGAGAGATGGCGAATGATCGCAGTGGTTGTGACGCCGCATTCAGACAGCAAAGCTACGAGCTCTTTCGTGAACACGCGACCAACTTAATATGTCGCATGCGGCTGGTGACACACTCAGTCAGGACACACTTGGACCGCAGCGAGGACCCCATCTACAGGAACGGTCTCCTGGTTTTGCTGAAACAAGCTCAACTGTGTCAAAGAAAAACCAACCAATCAGTGAGCGACATGCTTTTAGGTGACAGTCTGAATGTGGAGCACTATTCGACCTTTTCTGACAATGCTTCTGATCTTTTTCACCAATTTAAAGTCCTCCGAGAGGGATTAGATGGCCACCAGCATCCACATCTACTCAGTCCTTTGCGAGAAGGTGCCCGTCAGACTGATCTCTTGGAAGATGAGCCGTCTGATCTGAATGACGATCGTGGGCTGAGACGTTTGGATTCCTCCATTCTGGATTTGATTGAGACAGAAACAGAACGCAAGGAGGACGAGGACTCAGACGGAGAATGCGTGGAAGTGGAGCTGTCTCCTAAATGTGATGATGATTTAGAAGAACCCAAAAGGATCCAGATGCCTTTCAAATTTGAACTTTTACCCCTCCTAAAAGAAGTTGTGACTGTGACTAAAGAAAAAGATGTTGCGGTCCTCAGCCGGGTGTGCACCGGTGTTCTCGAGCTGTCAAACTGCTACTCCCAAGCAACGAGAGAAGCTTTAGCCATCAAAGACGATGTCGACTGTAAGAATTTGGAAAGCTTTCGAGCTCAACTGGTGTCACTGACACCGCTGCTGGTCCAGACCGCTCAAGAGACAGCGATGAGCTCGTCGCCGGGCACGGAGAACGTCTCCAGATTCTGTACGCAGTTTTCGGACCTCATCAACACCATTCGCAAGGTTCTGCTGCCAGGAAGCGAGCCTTGGTTTCACGCCGTTTACGCCGAGCTGAGGCGAGCTCAATCAACTCAGACGGATGTGAAACAGCAGCTCAGTGAAATGATGAACCAGTGTGCGGACACCGTGCAGCTGCTCACAACAGCACATATAACCCCTCAAAGTGGAAACCAGGAGACACTGACACTTTTGCACAACAAATTGAACAAAGCCCAGAACAACACAAGACATCTGATAGAGTTCAGGGTCTTATCTGATGCTCAGCTTGATCAGCTCGAGGGTCTGTGCATCCTCTGGGGTCTATCCGTTCGCATTTTGTTCAATTCTCTGGACAGGGTTTTAGGAATGTGCGGCGCTATGAGCCAAAACACTCCTCACAAGCAACTTTCCATCTTATCGGAGAACTCGCTGAGAATCCAGGAGGCTGCAAGGCTCACCAGTCTAATTTGTAAAAGTGCTTTTAAATCCAAAGAGTTGACGTCTTACCAGAGCGAGGTGAAGACGCTGACTGAGCGCTACCTTCGAGCCGCGGAGGAACTCGGCGTAATGCCTCGTGTCATGCAGCTCGCAAAGCCAGAGCTCCTTCAGAGGAATCTTATCATTAAGATGAAAGAGCTCTCGGGACTTTTGAGTAAAGCAAATCAATATTATGACACTCCACTCCAAAATCTGGTCGGCATTGTTCATTTGATAGTAAAGCAAACTGAGAACAAATCAGATGAAGCGCAGCAAAGACTTGAACACTCCGCTACTTCACTTCTGGAAAGGGTGAAAGACGCTAGCAAAAAAGTGGAAGAGAGTTTTAACTACATGAGGGATTCCCGCGAACGTGCCAACCTGCGCTCCTTGAACACACATCTGTCATTTCTGATGTCTGAAATCATCAGCATGGTGTGTCTCATGGCACAGACCAGCTCCATTAGTGACACATTCAACCTGGAAATGAAGATTCAGTGCTGGTCAGCCCAAGCTCACTATGTGGTGGAGGAGATCAGTAAGCAAGATGGAATCCACCAGGAGGTAAAGGAGAACATCAGAGCAAGTCTTCAAGGCACCACCACTGGTGGATGTATCCAGAATGTCTTCATGAAATGCGACGAAAAGACAAATAAAGCTTTTTGGCAGGCATGTGAAGTTGCTGCAGAATCAAAGATGTCAGCTTGGATTCAAGATGGATCCACAAGTACAGCAAAGGATGTAAGTACTTAGTTTTCAGGTTGGATTAAATCGAAACTTAAAATGACCTCAGAAAAGTTTGTATTAGTGCAGCACTTAGCCTCGTGGTTAGCACGCATGCCTTACTTATCACGGATGGTTGACATTTGTTTTATTTCGATCCAATCGCACTCGTTTACAGAGCCACAGACATGACATGAGGGGGATAACACTGGCCACAATATCGACACAAATTGACCACAAATTAGTCATTTATTGTCTAAAATGTTCACATAAACTAACAGTTTGTGGCCATGAAGTAGCTGTGGCTCCGAACTGGTCTGTTGGGAAAGCAAATTGTGCGCATGTTCTGTCTATATTGAGGCCATAATTTCACTTTCCAATGTCATATCCGAGCCTCTGTTTAAGATTATCCACATCGTTTCTTTGCAGGTTGCTTCTAGTTTTAAAGAAGCGTCCGCACTGACATCCACCTCTTTTTTGCTGAAACAAGAAAGTGCCAGTTGGGATCCCAACGACAACAAGATAGTCCAAGAGACCAGGAAGATGGCAGACACATTGTACAACATGACCCAGTACCTGAGGAATAGAGGCCCAATACTGGTAAGAACCACCAAAGGGTACTTGTATGGATTTTGCTTTTAACTGTCATGCGTGTTAATTAATCTTTTGAGCTTTGGGTTTTCCCCTCTTAGAATAAAGAAGCGTTTGTGTGTGCAGCCAAAGACGTGATGTCAAATGGACAATTGGTGACCAACTTTATTCAAGTTATAGCCAACCACTGCCTGGATGCACAGTGTGCACTGGAACTGTCTCTCATCGTGGAGCAGATTCTCACCATTACCAACCAGCTCAGCATCCTTTCCAGGTCAGAATAAGCAAACAGGCTGAAAACGAAACAAGACGATGAAAAAAAAAAACTGTAATGATCTTTTGTATCGCAGTGTCAATTCTGTAACACCTGGCTGTAAATCATCTGATGAGATCCTGGTGAAGAACACACAGAATCTCCTCCGCACAGTCCTGAAGGGGGTTCATGCAGCAGAGACCGCCTGCATCACAGTAAACAGGACGGACCCGCATTTACGTATTATGGAATGACATACATTCAAGATTTTGTTTGTGAAAAGTGTGTGATTTTTCTTTGAGGGTTTAAAGCAGCCGGAGCCAAACTCGGATGGAGCCGAAGCGACCGCTTTATTTTTCCAGTGGAAGAAGAACCTGGAGATCCACCGAGCCCAGCAAACCTCTAACCCAAAAACAGATGATCTGGGTTTGAGGAGGATTTCATCGCACTCTGTCGTACCGAGTCTCGTATCTCCACTACAAGATGGCTGCAACTTGATGCTTCAGTGCAAAAGTCACAGTAACAGAGCTTTATCACAATATTTGCTTTAAGGTGATCATCCCTCATTTTGGCTCTGTTCCCAGAGGGAAGTTGTGTCATTTATTGTGGTTGTAGTTTTCAGTTGCATTGCGCTGCATCGCTTCATAGCCACAGGGGCTATGAATTATTATACATTATGCCCCTCTTGTATTACCAACACAAAACAATAAACCCACATTGACTAAAAGAGATTTGTACATACGTACGGTACTGTATTGAGAGACAAAGTAGTTCATTAGCGACTGTCACGTAGCTGCAGTAAAATCAATTTCCACTCTTTTATGTCAGGTTGTAGTGTAAACATTTAATTCACATCAAGATATGTACAGTGGACTGAATTTAAAAGCTGATGAAATGTGCACAGAAAACAAAGGTCATCCACATATACACATACAATGAACATGTCATCTAAACAGTTGTGAAAACAATCTAAAAAAGCTCCAATATGGCTTAAAATAATCACACAAGCTCATTTTGAGGAAAGTTTGATATCAAAAACACATTTAAAATTAAAAACAAGACAAAAAAACGGTTACAATATTATTTACAAGTCCATCGCAATAACTGTAGCAGTTCAGTTCCACAGGAAAATACCTTTCAGTAGGCCAATTTTGACATCATTTCTAAATTAAAAAGCAATGTGGATCATGTGTAATATTGCAATTTTTTTGAGATGATGGATTTGGGGTTTTCATTAGCTGGAAGCTATAATAACCATTAAAGTTATAAAATGTTGGGAAATTAATAATAGGATATTCTAATTTATTGTGATTGAGCCATTACATTTGGTGCTATATACAAGCTTGTCACTATAGAAAATATGTTATGAAATGTTTCACAGATTTTATAACCTGAAAGCATGGAGACCATATGATCAGAACAATCTATTTTATACACATTTAAATTGAGACACTAAACGTAGTCAAACATCCACCTCACATTACAAATAGAAATATACTGTAGGGAAACGCAAAAACAAAAGGGTAATGATTCGCTTTTTTCTTTTTTGGCCAAATGAACAATTAACTAAACCAAAAAGACATGAACATGCTCAATCTCATATCATCCACTTATGACTGTGTATAAAGTGAACGCACATGTAAATATACAAAGATATTTATAGCTTAGTAATGATTGGCATGTGTCGCCAATATAACAATTCAATGCAGATTACTGGGAGAAAGGAGAAGCGGTGGGGTCAAAGGTCTTGAAGACTTCTTTGAGAGTCCTGTCTTCGAGCTCCTCCTCATTGAGCTGCTTTGGTGCCTCCACAGGAACTTCTTTCTGCGCCTTCTCTTCCTCTGCATCATCTAGTGCCCCTGCAGAACCTGATCCTGCCAGTTTGGCCTGCCTGCCGTCAGCATAT
This sequence comes from Hippocampus kuda, assembly GCA_901007745.1. Classification (NCBI taxonomy): domain Eukaryota; kingdom Metazoa; phylum Chordata; class Actinopteri; order Syngnathiformes; family Syngnathidae; genus Hippocampus; species Hippocampus kuda. Next base: position 25,560 of record CAAKHF010008790.1, read on the forward strand.
TGGGGTCGGATCAAGCCTGCAAGAGCCTGCATGGGCAGATTATGCACTGCGTAGGGGGTGATGATCGAATCCTGGGGAGGTGGATGTAGACTGTCGTGATCAGAGGCAGCGTCTGTGGTTTTCGTCTCCTCCAAAGAGACGCGACCTTGACTTGGGGAGTCGGGTTGTGTTGGAGGACCGTCTTTCTTCACTGGATGTTTGAGAATGCCAGCTTTTTTCGGAGGCTCTGCCTGATCCTTCTGAAATGGCTCAGTCTGATTGCGTGGGTCGTACAGACTGATGCCTCCAAGGATTGCTGTGGGGCTTTCCAGGACCCCCCCAGATGAAGCCAGGCGTGGTGCGTAGGGTGGTAGCCTCTCCAAAAGGGAAGAGCAAGCACCTACCTTTTGTAACCTGGGTTCCACAACTCCTCCAGTAGTTTCCTTCTGACCCAGCAGCTTGGAGTCCAGACTTCCCGTACGCCTGATTCTGGGGTCTAAATTCTTTTGCTGACGTGGATCAACAGGTCTCTCCGTTGAGGATCCAGATGGCAGACGAACGAGACGTTCCTTTAAACGAGCAGCCGCCAATCTGGGGTCAGTCGGTGGCGGACTGGAAGCAGACGGGTGGTCTGACACGCTTGTTTTGTTCATCTGAGCATCAGCGATTAGAGGTGGCAGGGGTAGATTGATGGAATGCTCCTGTTTGGGTATCAGAGAAGGAATCAGGTCTTCAGGGGCCCAGATCACCGTTTGGGCAAAGGCCGGACGTTGAAGCAGTATGTCCACTCGAATATGGCTGAACTGTTTCAGCTGGCAGCGGGGGTCCCGCAGCACCACGCCTGGACTGGCCTCCAATGGGATGAGGACTGCTCTGTCTCGGAGTTCCCTCTCCCCTTCATCATCCTCATCTCCAGTGGCCTTTTTTGGGACAGTCAGCTGGTTTTGCTGGCGGAAAGTGGTCGACTCCATAGGCCTTGGTTTCCTGGGGTCCCTCGACAGTCTTGGACCCAAACCTACATCAGAGTCCTTTTTCATATCAGAAGGTCTCTGCACCTTCACACGAGGATCACTAGGTTGAGTTCTGTCCTTGACAAGCCGAGGGTCGCCCAGAGGTGTTGCAGGGGCCGGTGTTGGGGTCTTGGACTGCTGCATCTCACTCTGCCTCTTCAGACATTTTAGGATGGACGTGACACTACTCCCGCCCTCTTCGTCGCTGGAATACCAGTTTGTTGTTTCATCTAGAGGACAAGAACAGGTTGGACTGAGCTCTGTGCTTTTCATAGAACATCTTTTGGATCAGAAAGGACACTCGCCTCTGTTCATATTCTTATCATCTTGACTCTCTCCTATTTGTGGATCGCTCTCATGTGGCTTTGACTCTGGCTGGTGCTGAGTCAGGTGTAAAAGGATGGCTTTCTGCACCGCTGAAGGTAGAGACTGCAACTGGAGATCTGGACCTATCTGCTGCTGTAGGTTGTGGACCTGGTTCGTTCCAGGTTCCACTAAAAAGAACAAAAATAAAGATCCATCACACCTTAAGTAACTCAAAATTCACACGAGTGGTAATCAGATACAAACCGTGATGGCCCACTGGCTGGTTTTGGAGCAAGTTGCTAAGGAGTTCTATTGGGTTCTGGCCCATCGATGGAAATGGGAAAATGCTCTGTGGCATCTGTAGTTCTGGTACTGCAGGGAATGGAGGCCTCTGCATATTCATCTGATGGTTTATATTTCCACGAAACACCGGCTGCTGGTCAGGTAGAATCGGCTGCTGCAATGGGTATCCATGCGGCAGCTGCTGTCCAAGAGGGCTTTGGGTGCTCATGGATGGTCCTGTTGGGAAACCCCCAGAACTTGGCGACCCTAAGGATGGGACTGTGGTAGCATCAGAGGCTGAAGACACCAAAGCTCCACTTTGTGTTTCTTCCGACCCACCACTAATCTGGTCAGTGCATTCATTGGGATCCTGGGGGTTGGACTCACTGGTAAAGAGATAAAATCACAATTAATTTGAAGTTGACTGATTAAAAGAAACAAAATAAATAAAATCAACTAACTGTTCCCTGCTTTTCCTTTGACTTACTTAAAGGCAATTTTCTGCGCTAGGTCAACAGTGGGTTGAACCTTGATTTCGAAGAGGGACGGGATCTTGCCTCCCTGAGAAGACTCATCTGTTGGGCTGCTCTGACCCGGCGTGGGGAGCAAGCCCACACCTGGAGGCGGCTTGGGAAGAGGGGCGATGCCCTGTTTTCTCAGGTCCTCAAGCTCCAACTCATCCTCACGGGCATTCTCCTCCTCGGTATTAATGATCTTATCATGTGTACAAGAAGAAAAACTTTGAATTCGTTTTGGATTCTCATGCGCTTTAAATATGTCTCACCTTATCGAGCAATTCTTTCGTCACATCAGTCAGAGCATCATGGGAAAATTTGCAGTTGTCCCCTTGATAACATTTGGCTCCTGTGTGAAAGAACTTGCAAGGATATTCACATTCAGCCGCGAATTAAGGAGCCTTCCTGAATTGGCAGGTTACTTTTACAAGGTCATGGATGATTGTCACAGAAGGATATTGTGCATGTAAATGCAATGGTCTCCTTTGCTGCAGTATCCCTGGAGGTAGAACTTACAAAGTTCCTTCTTCTTATCGGGAATGACCAACTCATGCTCAAACTTGCACTGCTCTCCCTACAGGAAGAGAAGAGCGCTTATCCTTTCAGTTTAGTGTTTTTAAACCATATAGTAAACAGTGAACGTCAGCCTTTGGCATTTGCAGAGTTTTGGGGGAACAAAAACAGTGATGGCAGCAAAAGAAGATTGTTCTTTTGCTGCCATTACAGTCTACCAGCTTTGGGGCCAAGTGGGGTAATGCCCACGTGTATTCAGCAGATACAGCACAATGCGCTAGAGTGGAACAAAAATCTTGAGGAATGATTGGATTGAACAATCCATTCATTTTCTTGACAGCTTGTCATTAATTCCCACGTTAAGACTGTGAAACAAGAGGGAGTAAAACTCTGAACCTGCTGTATGACTAAAGTTAAGAGAGCTCCTCGTGTATATTTTAATTAGAAAACAATTTTTTCCCAAATTATTTATTATCGCTTGTATTATTATTATTATGTTCACCTTAGCATACAGCAGCTTGCAGTCAATTCAAGCGTGCTTATTAGATGTAGCGTACCTTGATGCAGCGACCCTCCAGAAAGTACTTGCAAATGTATCTTCCATTGTGTTCCACTGTGTGTTGACTGATAAATTCCTTGCTCATAATCAGTCGCTTCTTCTGAAAGCCGCAATTTTTGACATCCTGTCAAATAAATGGGAAGACATTAGAGCCCCACAATAATTTATTGGAAATCAAAGATTTTATGGGCCTACAGGAGCCGTATCTTCCATATCCTGGTCAACCCCTCTGCCTCGTCCTCCGCGTCCCATCCAGGGTTTCCCCCCTCTCATCTTCTTGTGTTTATTGAGCATCCCTCGAACTCTTCCAGGTCCATTCCCTCTGCCTCTTCCTCTCTGCCCAACTGCGGGGAAACAAATCCGCGCTTGTTTATTGCGAATTAATTTGTTTGAGATGAAAGATTATTTCTCACATTGGTGTTTCATGCCCCTCATGTTCCCCCTCCTCCCCATCTGCTCCTTCGCATAGCGGCCCTTCCCCGGGCCAGATGTTGAATCTTTAGACTTGGTGTACTCTGACTCATCGTCATAATGATCCTCCTCATCTTCGTAGTTGTCGCTGTAATCGCTGTATTTGTCAAAATTGCAGCTTTTATGAGGTGGCGACTTGTGCATGCTGCCGCGTGACGCTTTCTGGTCTCTTCCATGCTGAAAAATCAACAGTGACAAGTGACAATCATTAACCGCCTGCTTCAATACTGCCCAAGGTTGGGTGTGGACACACTCACCTGAGTATTCTGGCTGTCACACTCACGTCCAGATCCATGACTCGGTCTGTTTTTGGGTCTCTCGGGACGGTCGTAATCTGAGTCGTAGCTGTCAGAACTGGAACTGCTCGAAGATGAGTGATGCTGAAAAGAGGGACAGAAACAACAAATTGAATAATGGAACCAATCCAACTTACATTGCAAGTCAAGTCACTTTACTTTTTGTCTGTCCCGTCTCCTCCTTTTCGACCTTCTCTTCTCTCTGGTCTTTTTGTAGCGTTTCCTTGAGTGCCTGTGAGACTTATCTTCTTTTTCTTTTGTTTTGTCCCATTCCTTCTCCTTTGGCTTTTCTTTGTCTTCAGTCACCTCTGTGGACTCTTTGTTTTCCTCCTCTATCCCGATTCCCTCATCGTCTATTTCTCCATCTTCCAACTCTCCATCCTCTCTGAAACAAACCAATTAAAACATGAGTACTATAGGAGCTAACGTCCATGAATAAATCCAAACCTGTTTTATTAAACCTTTCCAACGGTTTGGCTTCTTCATTTCAGTTCCATCAAGTCCTCTCCATATGTCAATTGGTAATTTTTTAATGTTTCCTACAGTTAATATGTATTATTTATGCCTTTAAAGGAGAAATACAAACAGAGAGGTGCAAACTTGAACAAATGTACAAAATTTGAATAGCATGATTTTTGCTGGACAGCTTTTTTTTCCGATAAAGGTTGGAAAAGCCAAGGCAATTAATGTATGTGCAAAATTAACTGCCATGCATTTTCTACACTCTTTATACTGGCTTTTGAATCTTCAATTAGGCAAACACTTTTTTGGGAATGTGTGAGGAATAAAACCCTGCAAGATAGGGAGAAAATACAAACTCTACATAGGAAAGCCAGAGCTGAGATTCACACCCCATGCTGCCGGTGCAAAACACAAAAAGTGGTGTTTTCCTTCCTGCTCATTCCTCCTCTCGAAGCACCATCTCCGCCCAATCCCAGAAAACAACCGCAAAACGAGCCACCCCATACTGCACCTGCAGCCTAAACCCACTTTCTCAGAGCAGCTGTCCCTGCCACTTGAGTTGACATGCGGCTGATCGGATTTCGGTGCGTCCAATAAATTAGAAAATGTTTCTATATACCCCCTTGCAATTTGCCCAAATGGTAGTCATTGCTGTTTGGTGCACTTAATGAGTACTGCATTTTCAATATAATTCTGAAATGTTCTACTTTGTGAGCGGTCATTGAACACACCGCTAGTCTCTCAACAGAGGCTGGGTTTTAGTGAACCAGGCTCCTAGAATTAACTGTTGAAAATTACAATAGCATGATAACCATATGATCCTTTGATGCCAAAATTGTTTGCATATTTGGTGGAAAGTGGACCCAAGCTTTCTCGTGGTTTGGCGCCTGCAGATTTGCATACTTTTTAAAAAATACATTCCTTATATTTTAGGGGTTTTTTTTCCTTTTTTGTTTCTCAACCCCCCTCATCCTGTTTTTTTTTTTTGTGGAAAATATATATTGAATGTTTATCAGCATTTTTTTTTGTCAATTTACTACTTTTTTTTTTTTTGCTCTTCAATTGTACATAGATTTTGCAAGCCCTATCTACAACAAATAATGGGGGTCCATTGTAGTTAGTTTGTTTTAGAGAATCACAAGTACAAGCAAAATTAGGTTTTAAAGATTTAGCCTTTTTCTGTCATTGTATGGAATAAAACTGAATATATTTTAATACCAATCAAACAAGTACACTTCCAATGATTTGTTTTCATAAAGCACTTTTTGTCAATTAGTGATTGTGCTTGTCTAATAACGAAATAAATCAGACGATAAATGGAGCGACCATTTCATTCAGGATAACACCCAAGTTTAACATGAACAAGGGGGAAAGCTTCATGGATTATTAACCGTATTAGGACACGAAAGATATCACCCTAGTCTCAACACATGGTATGTAATACACAAAAAGCCATTTGAGCATTTACCTGATCTCTGAAATTTCCACCTGAAAGGTCCATGTATTAGTACACTCATTTTGTCCTCTCTAGTATGACAATTCAGGACACTGGTAGAACATCGTCTATTGTGTGGCATTTCTGCCCATTGGGAGGAAAGCCATGGCATTGTAGTAGTACAACTACATGTTATTAGTGAGATAAAACAGCACTAGTTGACATCTGTTCACTACGAGTACCACTACTGAAGCGTTAGATGATCTAGTAGAAGTGTCTAATGTACATGGACCTTAAGCTGGATACAAAGGATAGTATTGCCTGTCTTCCCACAGGCATTATCATCATCATCATCATCATCCTATGACCACTGAGTTAACATGGCTTCCTTGCAGTACTGCCTAGCGGCCAGCAGAGGAAAGAACGTTACAAAAATGGGCGTGTCATTACGTCATGTCTCCCTGCAGATGGCAACAGCGCAGTAATGGATTCATCTCAACACTACACATAATTATGATGATGTCTGCCATCGCATGGAAATGATCGTGAATGAGTAGTTTCGACAGACAGGAAGGCAGGCAGGAAAGCTACAGGCGATACTCCAATGCACTGAAAAAAGCATGCAAGTAACATAAAGGGGGGCAGCAGGAATAAGTATAAACTGCCAAATCTATGATGAGGAAAAATCAGAAAACAAGCATGTCGAGGCACAGCACTGGAACGCACAGATGATTGTGTTAAGAATTGCATTAAGATTGTTACTCGACCTTTCGTCCCCTGCCAGCTCAGAGTCTGTCATGTTTTTGTCAAAAACAGGGGCTGGGGGACTGGAAACAAGGCTCACAGAGGCCATTGGAAATCAAATCTCTGTCCAGTACAAGAGTGAATTAACTCAAGCAGTCAATGAGGCGTTGTGTTGTGACAGATGCTGGAAGATGTTCAGACTGCAGGAAAACAAAAAACTCACGGTGTTTCATGTCTCGACTGAGACAGTGTACAGACATTCTCCTCTTTCATACCAATGACGTTTTAACTCTGTGAGCACAGCTCGATACCCCGCTTTGCTAATGTCCCGTCGGTTGACAGCTGCCATGGTGAAAGAAGTGAGGAAACGGAGGGAGAAACAATCTGTGTTGTAACCATGTTCGTTGATTTCAGCATCTTCACGGGATTTCTCAACAGCGATATCATCTCAAAATGGCTACTCTGCCCGTCGCGCACATTCCCAAATGGTGTATTCGTCCGCACGTTTCAAGCCCGTTGCGGATCTAACTAACTGGAGCCTACGAATCACCGTCCGTGATTGGTCATAGTTTGGTAGCGTCATTACGCCGGCGTTTGTCGTTGGTTCAAATTGGAGTCAGTTAACTCCCCGCCCCTGGCCAGTCACATTTCTATGTGCATGCGATGATACATTTCGCGTGATATTATAGGATTCGTTCATGCGGAAAATCTGTATTCTGTCTGTTAATTCCACACCCGACGTTTGCTTTGAATATTTTGAATTTTTTAAATCACGTTTAGGAAAGTGAATGATAAGTGTAGACGCTCCCTCTATTTACAGTATGCTGTAGATGAGCTCGGCTTCATGAACTCGCGCATTCCACTTTGACCACTAAGTGTCGCTGTATCCCTTCAAACAATACGAAAGGAATCGCAAACAGTTGTTTTGTTTGGAAGCCCCCAACTAGAAGCAAACTAAGAATAAAATTGGAAAGAATTAACATTTGGCTTGTTCAATAACTTTAAATAATAATTATAATAATTACAAAATAATTTAAAACCAATTGGCTGAGGCTATAATGAAAAATATTGCCATTACACACACATATACAATTTTAATTACGATTCCAAAACGTATACTATGTGATTTACAGAACACTTTTGGCGTTATTAACCGAACATATGATGCTATTTCCGTGCTGTAAGAAGGCTAGAAAGAGGAGATTGTAGCCTACATTAGTGGGAGGGATTCTTGCTGCAGCAGGCGACGTGTGGAATTTAGAGACCAAACTTTCCAGGAGTACCGAAACATCATAGACACCTGATGAGCATCCCACTAAAACATTCCGAGTCCAACTGAAGGACGCTTGTTAGAATTATTATTAAGTTGACTGTGAGGTGCCACAGCGTTTTTCCTAAAAGAGGAACAAATTAGTGACTGGACGTGGAGCTATGGGGCTGTCTTTTTGTTGCAGGTGTTTACTTTTGCTATGTTTGACAGCTGCTCATAGCCGTGCTGCCGTTCAGGTAAGAATGTTTATCAGTTGTCTAACATGAACTTTGGAATTGGAAGTATTGGTTTCGAGCATATTTTCTCAATTTTTTGTTGTGTGGCAATATCATATTCACAAAAATCATCTCACGCGGTAGTGAGAGAGGCAAAATGAGTTTTACTGCAGCATCTGGGTGGAAGATTGAGAATCCTCATTCCTTGTCAGCTGGAGTTCACTCGCAACTACACAAGAAAAACTTTGTGCATTTGACTTTTAATGTCTAGGAAGTAGTTGCTGTTGTTGTAAGCCCCCCTCCTTACAAATAGGAGAACAGGAATTCAAGGTATGCCTCCCCTGAGAAATTGCTTCAATGAGCATGTGATTAATAAACCTTGCAGAAAGGATTAAATGCTATTTTGTACTGACTTGGCATCTAGTTTTGCTCTAGTAACTGATTGTAGCATCCGTTCAACTTTGATTTTGGCCATTCAGAATCACCCAAAAAGCTTACTGTCCTGTTGCCATGCAAAATATACAAAGGAACAGCATTTGGACTCACATCCTAGAGACATCTGCCAGACAGATTTTGTCTTGTTGTGTTTGGGTTGCACTTAGAAAATAGGTTGGAGCTGGATATTTTCTATCTGATTGAAAATATTGAATTAAGTTGAATACAAAACATTTCAGAGTCGATGACAAACAGAATCCACATTTCCTCCAATAAGATTATTAGTTTTTTAATGTCATTGTTGGAGCAGCAAACCTGCATGGATAAACATCAAGTGGTTGGAGTGCTGCGACAGATGGAGAAGTTTCTGAAAGGCCAAGAGCTTCGATTCACAGAAGGCTTCCGGATCATGAAGTCAAAACTGGCAACACTGCAGAATTCTGTCTCCAAGTTGCCTCAAGCGGACCAGTCAGCTGGTGAGTAATAAACTGTCACATCATCATCAAAACATCTATAATTGTAGTTTACAAGGGTGTAGAACTGTACCATAGACTGCTGATATTTTGGTTATCTACATGAAAAGGGCAGAATATGCTAAGTATGTGGGTACACTAATACAGATAACCCTGTAAAAGGTTCACAAAGAGTTTGTACCTCTTTCTAGAGAAATGTTTAGGGCTCACTCAAAATCCCAACATCAATTAGACATAAATGGGCATGCCTAAATGCTATGAGAAATGTTTTTTTTAAACATTTCAAACCCTAACCAAATTCAAATGAATTAATTCCAATGTTTATCCATTGTCACAAGCTGATGAGCATCGTTTCCACTAACAACAGGACTGCTAACAGAGAGTAACGAGTTTAAAAAAGCAGTCAGTATTGCCAACCTGGGGTTTTGCCGCAATATTTAGTGATTATTCCGACCGCTGTCCTATTTTCTTTTCCAAAGTGTCTAGCAAGTTTAATTCCAGTTATGAAAGAGACAACATGAGCTGAATAATTTTCACATAATTTTTTTTGTAGATCCCGTTGAGACGCGCAATTATATGAAAATTTGGCCTACATATAAAGCAGACAGGAGGTATGGTTCACGGACCCACAGGGCTCCAGGGACCCCAGTTTAGGAACCATTATAGATCTTGGAATCGTGTACATGCAAATGGGGTTATCAACATGTTTATCAACAATTTCTAAACACTTTATCAGGAACCTTTGTAACTATGTGGCCATTTGGTCAGAGTCATCCATCACATGTGCAAATAGTGTAACAGACATCCTGTGTTGTTGTAAGGTTAAAAGACATCATACTACTGTATATGCAAATCTGCCAAATGATACAAAGTAATATTACGTATCTAGGATTCGTTCTTAATTCTTCTAGATATGACCCCAGATATCTGTTCTTGCGGGATTATTCATCCAAGAAATTCAAGGTCATCCGTCACTATTCAAATGAGGAAGTGGAATTGTGGGATTGTTGTGTTACTTGGCTGATTTGTTAGTGAAAATCCAATCCATAACTCTGCATAGCTTTTAATTGGATGCCAAAATATGAAAAGGCAAATCGATGAAATAAGGTGTTGTTTGGATTCGGTCATTCACAATTTGAAATCTAAAAACAAACAAACAAGAACATTATGCCTTCCCTCCCTTGTTTCTGTGCGCACATTTTTCACATGTGGCGTGGTTCCGTCATGAAGCTTATCCTGTTCATCTGGAAAACATTGAACTGCAAAATTGTTCTCGAGACACAAAAGAACAAAACTCTGAGTTGTTATTAAAGACTTTAGCACAAGCTTCATCGGTGCTGGAAGCTTAAATGTACCATAAAAGTCAAAATTCTAGTGCATTTATAACGTTATGTAATATTAATGCTGTATATTGTGCAGGCATTCAACTTTCCAGTTTGCTGTTAATGATGCGTTTTAGACTGCTCGGTGACACGTGTATATCCCCAGGCATCGAATGCCAGAGGATGTTTGGAGGCTTGTTGTTCTCCAGTGTATTCAGCCTTCTTCTTCTTCTTTTTCTTTTTCTCCTCCTTCCTCCTCCTTCTTCTTCTTCTTTTTCCAAGCCCCTGCCACCTGTCAGCCCCTGGAAGAACTGGAGCACGGCACAAAGTTTGGATCCAAATACATAGCCGGACATGAGGTGCATTTTGCTTGCTCGCAGGGCTATCACCTCGTGGGCTCAGCCACACGTGTGTGCCAAGACAATGGGACCTGGAGCGGAGTGGACGTCGTGTGTAAAGGTGAGCCCGGATGGCACTTAACCTGCGACTGCTACAAATGAGAGGCGTAGGAATGTAGGAGATTGAAATGCAGTTCCAATTGAAAGTTCTATTTGATTTCCAGTTCTGAACTTAATTCAATTCCGAGTTAAATCCAATTATATTCCAAATTCAATTTAGTTCACTTATTCATCCATCCAATTTCTTCACATACAGCCAGCGTGGAAGTCATACAAGTGGATCACTACACTATCGGGGACCCTCGTTTTACGGTTACAGTTTTTATTCACTTTCTTTATACTTCAAATTTTGTTCTAGTCAATACAAATTCCAGCTCCAATTCCAGTTTTGTTTCAAATCCGTTTGAAATTCAGCTTTATTTGTCCACAGGGGACTAAATAAAGTTGAGTTTTTCTGCATTCAGAAAAACAATCCAGAATGCAGAGGAAGGTAGCCTTCACAATGCTTGGATATCTTTGACATTCCGCCAGAAGGCCTATAGTTAAATCTGGCATGGCAGCCAATGACTGAGAGCACAACAAACCACCTTTCTATTATTCCACTGTAAATGGATTCCACAGCCAGCTTTGTGCCTCTATGTTGGGTAACTATTAAGACCCTCTCTCCATTTTCTCCTCTCACTATCTCACTCATGTTTCTTAACAGTGGTGTCCCGTTAGATGAGATTTGGACCTGAAATGATATCCCAACTATGGTCTGATAGCGCCAAAGTATGCTAAGTATGCTTTTCATATCCCCATCAGCCTGCAGTGGCAGCACTTCCACAAAAAGCCCAAATTTTTCAACATGAGTTTATTGACATTCACTCATAGAGCAGCAATAGAAGGCATGACCCTAGAACAGTATTACACTATCTCTATTCATGTTTTTTTTTAAATATCTGGCAATAGTATGATCATTTTAGCCATGCTTAACACAATTAACATAGTCTGACGGGGGTGGGGGGGTGCGTTCAAATTAGTTTAAAAATATCCAACTATGACTTCATTGCTCACTTTTGAACATTCTCGGAATGTGCAGAGCTGGTGTCAGTGATGAATACAGTATCTTGATTTGCTACACGCAGAAACGTTTTCAAGCTAGTGTAGAAAAAAAAAAGGATTATATTTACACTCATGTTACTTTGTCCACAAATGCTTTTGAGCACCTCAAAAGTGAGGTACAGGACCCATTTTGTTTGTTGAATGAACAATTTTTTTTTTATGACTTTTAAGTGTGAAAACAATGCTTGAGTGACAGCACTCATGCAGCTGTTATTTCACTTTCACTGTGTTCAGTGCTCTAAACTGCAAAGATCAACAGATGATGAAGTACAGAAAAGAAAATATGAAAATAATTTATGACGAGGCTACATAACGAGTAAAATACACTAAAGCCAACAAACATTTACAGACTGCCCACATCCCTCTTGCAAGGAATATTTTATCGAGAGTGCCCTGCGATTGTCTGGGAACCAGTTTATTATGTATCCCGCCTCTCGCCCAAACTTAGCAGAGATTGGCTGCAGCACACCCGCAACTCTACTGAGGATATGCGGTACAGAGAATGGATTTCATAGGGATGTGTGCAATTTGGTTCTTTCTAGCTCAGGTTCATATGCGTGTTTATTCCCCCTTTCTACAGCCTTATTATTATCTAGTCATTTTCTTGTCTGCGGTGCTCCAATTGATGTAGTTTGTGCACATTTAAGCGGAAAGAATCATGTATCAGGAGAATTCACCAAAATGGACGAGTCCATTTGTAGACAGTGTGTAGCGAGACAGTTTAAATCTCAACGCCCAGAAAACTTTAAAAGTAACAGTATAAGGGCATAGTCAATGTTTCCATCATATCATACTTTGAAGTTTGCTTTTTCGTTCTGGAATATCTGTATTGGATTCGACACTACAAGTGATGGAAACTAAGGACTTTGTTCTTCCGTTTCCTTTTGCTTGCTCCACCACAGCTGTCCAACCAAATTGTGTTTGGATTCTGTTTCCAGATGACTTAAAATGCATCACACCATATTTTTATAATTACATTTTTGTTCAATTGCCCGTATTCCATTTTGAACTGTTATATTTTCCTTTAAAGGCCAAATCAAGTGAAAACATTTCTTTACCATGCTATGTTCTATGCAGCCCCACAAGTCGAAACGCGATATTCTGATCGCCATCACGTGGCAGTACAAGGCAAAATGGCAGCCCGCTAAAATGGATTATGGGTGGATTTTTCTCCTTAATTCATATTCCACAAATACAATATTAATTATCTTACCACCTTGAGACTAGTGGGGACCAATAGAACATGCTGTAAAGAAAAAAAATGCCTTGACTCTTCCTTTAAAATGTTGCAAGTGGAGTCACTGACTGTGTCGCTGTTGAAACGCTTGACTTCAGTGCAGCTAGGCAGTGTGGGTTCAGCTCCCACTTAGTGAAAATGTGAATGTGAGTATAAATAGTTTCTGTCTTTTTCACAAGGCTTCAGATCCCATTAACCCTTGTAGGACACGCATGATAGAAAATGGATTGACGTATCAATATCGCAAGTTGCAAACAAACCCACGGGAGTTTTTGCTGCTGGGAGAATGTTTATTATCCATCAGGGTAGAAGGATACTTTATATTTGTGCTACCCTCTGTCTCCTCTGACTTCAGACGTCAGTGAATGTGCAAGTAACCCCTGCCAAAATGGAGGTACCTGCGTGGAAGGGGTCAATCAGTACAAATGCACCTGCTCACAGAACTGGAGTGGCTCTCACTGCCAGCACCACACTCAGACAGGTATGCTGCACTAAATAAATCACACCGCTCTTTCTTCGGCCGAATTATGCTGCATTCTTTATTGCAGCTCCTCCCGAGTGGAGTGTAATGAATGACCCAGCCTTCAGCCGAAAACCTCGCTGTGCCCAAGTGAAACAGGCCCGACACTGCAGCTGCGATGCAGGTTTCCACATGAGTGGCACCTCTGATAACAGCATCTGCCAAGGTGAGCTTCTTTTAAATGTAATGTATTACTTCATGACTGTCAAGATTTTGCTGACAAGACAAGGTCAGCATATGCAGTAGCAAGCGGTTCCTGCAGCTTGACATTTGGAGCCATTTCACTTGCTGACTTGTAAACGGTGCAAGAAAACATCCACTAAATGACTGAATCTTCTACTACTAATCAGTGGAGGCCAGTTTGGAACAAAACAAAATAATCCTATCGAGAGGTCACAAGCTGATTAGCATCCATTTAGGGCACAGTTCAGGTCCTTTTAGGATGTACAATAATTCTGTGAGTGGGAAGGAACATGCAATCACAGTGGCATTGACATGAATTTTAAACAATGCTCAAAACGATTAAATGATGCTTTGTGAGCATCAACATACAGCACTTTGGTAAACTTCTAGTCCATTGCTTTGACGTAATCTTTGTAGGCTAGTGCTCATACTTTCTGTAGGGGCATATTTGCATAGTTTCTGGGGCTCGCTATGATACAATGGAGTGGAGTATATGATACTAGAGTGTCCTTAATTAATTTGAATTCCTATGATTCTGAATAAGGGACTTATAGTGGAGTGAAGGTTAACACGTTTGCCTCACAGGCAGCTCCCTCCCACATTTCTAACAGCAGGTTCAATGAGCTTAGTAAAAGACTCTCAAATGTCCATAGATATGGTCTAGCTCCCACATGACCCTAATGAGGACAAGTGCAATAGAAAATGGATGGATTGGGTAGTATTAGAAATTGAGAGTCATTTTATAGTGGTTGAACAGTTGAAACACATTAACAGAGTTTAAACAGCGTAAAATGTGCACTTGGAAGAGACTAAGATATTCAGAGCAAATTTTACTCCAAATAGGCAACCCTGCAGACGGAAACAGTCTTCCCATAATTTTGTTCCAGAACGTGATTTTAATATGGTGAATTTCCTCCATCTCAAACATTCCTGCCGTCCTGTGTATGGCAGCCCCGCATGGTCCTGAGATGCCTGCGTTTTCCTGTTTTGCACAGATGTCAACGAGTGTGAAGTCTACCGTCTGGACCAGGGAGGGACGTTATGCATCCATGAATGTGTCAACGTCCCGGGTTCATACCACTGCTCCTGTCCCAGTGGCTACAAGTTGCTCCCAGATGGGCGGAGCTGTGAGGGTGAGTGACAGGAGGGCACCAGGGACAAAGGCTCATTCACGAGGCTTTAACAGCTGCGGATCTGACTGGGTGTGTACTGTGTAGGACCAAAGGGGGTAACCTGTGATTTACCACGGTGCAAAGGTCCCAAACTCCTAGATTCTCCTCATGACCAATTTTTTTAGCACAACGTTTGTCCCTGGAATGAATGACCTCACCATTTCCCAGCAAAAAGGATCTTTAGGACATGAAGCATTTATGCGAGACTGACCCGAAAACCAAATAAACAACTGGAGCTCAGCACCCGGCGCTCAGACTGTGGACGGTCTGGCTGCCGGCCGCGCACTCTACTTTCATGCCTCTGCTGTTTTGTCTTCCAGATGTGGACGAATGTTTAAACCAGCAGCACAACTGTAGCCGAGGAACAACGTGTATCAACACTGGGGGAGGCTTTCAGTGCGTCAACCCAGACTGTCCCCGTTCCCATGGCAACGTCACCTACGTCAAAACATCTCCCCTGTACGTGTACCTTTTTAACTTTTTCTTGCTGTTTTATCGTCCATGTTCCAGCAGCAGTCAACGGGCTCTTCATGTCGTGTTAGATGAGAATGGAAGAGTGGGCTCCTGGGGGGGGCACTTTGATTAATAGCAGGAAAAAGGAGAGTAAAATGTCAAGATCGCATTCAAATTTATTTATAACCCTCAAAGCATGTCCAAGTTCCCTCGTGTAAATCGGGTCTGAATGTGGAGATTAGCTCGAGAAGAAGGTATGGACTTCATTCATATTGGCACATTTTCTGTTTCTTTTGGTCAACACAACCTGGACTAGATATAACGAAACCTACGTGCCAGGATGGATCTAACGTGTAGAATGCAATGAAATTAATAACAGACTGCTGAGATACTGGATGTAATTGTGTTTGCAACTTTTCTACTCAGCATGATAGTTTTCATCATCTGAGAGTCAAGCATAACGGGCCCTAATCAAGCAACACAATGGCTATTTTTTATTTTTTTTGCCCATTTCATCAAGTCAGGGGCAAGTGTTAAATAAGGTCATCAGAACACTAGAAACACTATTACTGTATACCGTAACATTTTGTTAAATGAATAAAACAATTATCATGGTAGGGGCCCCACTTTAAAATGTCGTGAATGGGATTTCATGACTTTGTGCAAGTGTACAGAAAGTTGTGACTGGTGAGTGTATTTCATCATTATTAAGCTTGGAGCACAGCTCAAAGGAGGAAGACGAGATGATTGTACGCGCACACACAGAAGCCACATGAGAAGCCCCAAACTACAAAAATAAGATTTGCGGTTCAAGCTGTATAATAGTGAAGCAAACCATATGTGACAAGAGCATGCATACTCAGCAGAACAGCATTGCCAAACATTATTTTCTCTTCAATGCCGTCCAATTGCTGAGAAACATTACAACGTCTCTGTCAAGCCAAGCTGCCTGGTCTAAAGGACTGAAACATAGCACTGTATGCTCTTACTGAACCAGCAGTGTGGTCGAACACCGATGCCAGCAGAGGAGATGACTGAAGCTTTTGGCAGACCCTAACACGGACAAAGCAAAGCATTGCGTAGCTCTATAAGCCCAATCAGATGCTACATTCCAAACCATACAGCCCCACCAGACACAGAGATTCTACCTTTGCAAAATAATAAGGCAAAGTTTGGATCGACTCTATCGGCGATATAGTGATTCAAAGATTTGTATATTATTCCGTGCAATCGTAGTTTGCAGTGGTGGACAACGGCGCTTCAAGAAATCTCTCTCAGTATGAGGCACGTTTTTGAGACAGCTCTCATCGTGGAGCTCATCAGACGCAGCTGTGCCTAATGAAGTGTCCAGCCACTGATCATTTGCAGCACGTTGGACGTCATCGTTGATTCTCCCTCACCGCATGATCATTTTTCCACGCATTCCAAGTGATGCCAACTGAATGAAGCAATCATCTCAACAGGAAATTGAAAATGCCACACATTTCACATAATTTGCCAGAATTTATTGCTGCTACTTGAAGTGTAGCCACGTCACAATTGTAACTTTCCTTTTAAAACCCACGTATACACACACACACGAACACAAAGAAACGTCTGTTTTTCTGGTGTCTTTCAGTTGAAACAAAACAACAACCAGCCTTTAATTTGATAGGGATGTCATGGAACCGATTTCGGAAATTAAAAGAAACGTTTGTCCAGACATGAATACGCGGTTACTTTTTTAAAAAGTGCTGACAACGTACACAAAGAAACTTTTCACAGCTTACGGAAATCTTTCATGATCTTCTAAGTAAGTGCTTATATGTACAGTATGTGTGGCCTCTCCTCAAGGCTTAAAACTGAGTTTTGAACTCACTGGCTCTGTACGGTCACACATGGGTATATTATTTATGGAACACTCATCAAGTACATCGCTGTACTATCAAGGGCACAGTGACCTGTCCCTCACAACGACTGTTTTGTACCAGGAAACCTATAGTACTCTATACAGTGTTGCTCCACTACTTCGCAGCTCGGTTGGTGCGGCTTCGTTCTGTCACTTCATCTGTTGTGAGGAAATTATCCATCCATCCATCCATCCATCCATTTTCTGACCCGCTTTATCCTCACGAGGGTCGCAGGGGGTGCTGGAGCCTATCCCAGCTGTCTTCGGGCAGTAGGCGGGGGACACCCTGAACCGGTTGCCAGCTAACCGCAGGGCACACACAGACAAACAACCATCCACGCTCACACTCACACCTAGGGACAATTTGGAGTGTTCAATCAGCCTGCCATGCATGTTTTTGGAATGTAGGAGGAAACCGGAGTACCCGGAGAAAACCCACGCAGGCACGGGGAGAACATGCAAACTCCACACAAGAAGGCAGGAGCTGGGATCGACCCCATGACCTCTGCATTGTGAGGCTGATGCGCTAACCACTCGAGAACCGGGCGGAAATTAGTTTTACAAAAACCGAGACCATGAACATTTCCAAATTCTCCATTCCTGAATCGTGGGATATACTCCGAGCGCACCGCTACACTCAGACTGTTCGGAAAACCTAGAATGTTGTTAAACTATGCCGTTTGGTTATTCAGAATGCCCCAAAACATGGAGTAGTTAAATTATTCAGCAGAATTATATTTCTTTATTGTTTGTTTTGTATTGATATATGTTTCGGACTTCGTGTATACAGTCCGATAAAGTAAAAAAAGAAGTG
Source organism: Hippocampus kuda (assembly GCA_901007745.1). Lineage (NCBI taxonomy): Eukaryota > Metazoa > Chordata > Actinopteri > Syngnathiformes > Syngnathidae > Hippocampus > Hippocampus kuda. Next base: position 43,616 of record CAAKHF010008790.1, read on the forward strand.
ATATAAAATATAATGTAATGATGAAGTGTATTTGTAAGAATTTTTAGGGACATATGGTACTGTTAATAGCTGTGGTGGAGAGTTAGTGGGGGGCGGGGTGCATGGAATATTTTATTTTTCCTTGGTGGGGTTTAACTGAAAATAATTGAGAAGTACTGCTCTAAGGTGATGTGTTTCTATCTTGTATAGTCAGTGTGAGAGGAATCCCTGCCCCATGGAAAGCCGCTCCTGCCACCTCGCTCCAAAGACCGTCTCTTTCCACTACCTCTCCCTCCCGTCCAACGTACAGACGCCCGCCACCCTTTTCCGTATGGCGACCGCTGGAGCCCCCGGGCGCGCAGGGCCCGACAGCCTGCGCTTTGGCATTGTGGGAGGAAACATGCGGGGTATCTTTGTCATGCAGCGCTCAGACAGACAAACCGGCGAGCTGATCCTGGTCCAGCAACTGCGCGGGCCGCAGGAGATCACCGTGGATGTGGACATGTCGGAATATGCCGACCGCACTTTTCAGGCAAAGCATGTGGCCAGAGTCCACGTTCTGGTGTCACCCTACAACTTCTGAGGATGATGGGGAGGATTAACTGATCGTATTGACCACCTTGATTCCATTGCAGCCAGTCGCAGGTCAGAGCGTGCTTCACTTTAAAATTTTTCTAGTGAAAGCAAGCGAACGTGTGTGAAGATATATTATTAATGTTATAAATTACAGTACACATGAGGCAGCACGAGAATGTCACTCAGTGACAGAGCACAGAACCTCCACAAGAGCCAAATAACCCTTAAAGGAGTCAATATCAAATTGTACACCCTCAAAGATCTCCATTGTCTTGCATGGACTGCTTTCTCAAGAGCACGTCCTGAATTTGAATGCATCAAATATGATGTTGGAGTTGCAACGAGACAGCAATTTTCCAGTTGATTTTTCAAAACGTTCTGGACACTTTCCCTTGGAAGAAAGATTTTTGAAAATATTCATTTGGACGAGCAAGACACTTTCCATGTCTCTCATTGCAAATTGGGAATCAACTGGAAAATTTGGGAACTTATTCTTTCAAACGCTAACACATGCCGGAATATATTAGCTTGCATAAAGCAGAATCCTTGTGTAATGGGAATCAGATTCCCATTACACTTGTGCCTCCAAAATAATCACTTTTCAGGGAATCCTCAAAACGACATGTTTTCTCAACCAGTGTCAAAGAGCTCAAGCTATTTTCAATATATATATAGAGAGAGAGAGAGAGAGAGAGAGAGAGAGAGAGAGAGAGAGAGAGAGAGAGAGAGAGAGAGAGAGAGAGATACACACA